>WUAM01000107.1:5966939-5996106 GCA_024336885.1 Actenoides hombroni | reverse complement strand
ATATTCACTTAAAATATTTAAACAGTCTTTTTTTTTTTTTTTTTTAAGTCCAGGGGCTAGAAAAGCACATATTTAATATTAGATTTATATTTAAGTATCTCACTGAAGTAAAGAAATTTGTATCCTATGTTGATAGATTGTTTAAGAATTATTTAGGTAAGTGGCTCAAAGCACTCAAATTATTCTATCAGTAATCAAAATACATCCATTTGTATTTAATCATTTTCATTCTCATTCTTCTGCAGTCTGTATTACCTTATTCACTATTAATAACCATAATATATCTTCTGATACAACCAAGCCATTAGGAAATGCATCTATAGATACATTCTTTCAATAAAATTAGGACATTACTCTTAACCATTTGAGCTAATCAAAAAAATGATTTTAGCCTCTCTGTTTAATGAAAAAAAGTATATTGCAGAAACCACTGGTGCAAAGCCAGGGAAAACAGACAAATGGTAGTAGCTTTTAGACACATTACATGAATTTCATTCTAAATTCATAGGCTGTGGTGTTGCTGGAATGAAATATTCACTGGATCCAGAATGTTTTTTGGATTGGGGTTGTTTTTTTTTCATTCAAGACTATGTAATCAAAACCATTGCCAAAATGGAAAGGACTTAAAAGTCCAACTTGTTTGTAAAGTAGAAGATTCCCATTGATGTCTAAATTTATTCAGGAAAGAGTTGTAATCAAGATTTTAAATCTTCTAATTTATATAATGTACTGACCTATTACATACAACAGTTCATATACAGCAAACAACGTAACATAGCAAACAGCATGTTTTCATAGTTATATTGCAATTGAATCATATGTTGGCTGTATGTTTGAATTATCCTCTGCTAACCATGCCCTGAATCTACAATTCAGCATGGCTGAGCTGACCAAAGCAATTTCATGAGACACTCTTCATAAATTTACCAGGTATAGGGAATTTAAACAAACAAACAAAATACCCCCTAAAAGATAACCCCCCCACATCCAACCTCACCAAAAAAACCCTTTTTTGGTGATATTCCCTAGGAAGGTATGCACAAGGGTTTCAATTCTTCTCCTAATAAATGTCCAATAAATTCCATGGAAACTAGGACAAGTGCAGAAGAAAAAAATATGTTTCAGAATATCCCATGGTGGTTAAGCTACTCTCCTAGGTCATAAGAAACCTATTCTTTTACTTCAAACTGGGAACAAACGCTTTGTTGCCATCATAAAAGAACAGTACAAAGTAATTTTTAATAGGAATGGAATCTAAATCCCCTTATTAATCTCACTTAATGTTTTCTTCTATTTTTTTTTGGTTGGTTGGTCGGGGTTTTTTTGGTGTTGTATGGTTTATTTTATTCTGTTTTCAGTAAGTATGTAGGGCTTCCATATCAAAATATTTCTCTTACTCAAGATTATCATCTAGTCTTTACTCTGATTTGAAACTGGTATTTCTTTGGCCAGAACAACATGCTTCCTCAAGAACTACACAATTTTGTCACGAAGAAAAAAAGAAACAAATAACAAAGTAAAACAAAACCAAAGTAATAAACTATGGCTCACTAACTTGAAAGCAATTAGGCCCTATGATAGTTGGATTCCTGTGACTTACAAACCACCAGGATGAGTAAACAGTAAGAATATTTATAAATCTAGCCATTAACGTAGCAGGAGGGAAAGGTACAAGAATTCAAGAAAAATAAACTTGAAAAACAACATCTGTTAAGGTCCAAATGAAAAGGAAAGGCATTCTAGACATACCCAGGCACGTCATCTTTCCCCCTTAAAACACTGAAGTTCATGAACGTGTTACAGTTCTTCACACCACCTAAAATGCAAGTAACTCTTGCAGATTGTCATCTGCAATGCTCTCAGAGCACCACAACACTTCTAATGCTGTCTTCCATGTTTGCAGGTATCAAAGTGTCCAGAAAAGTTCGTGGTTTTGAATGTCTGTCTTAGTAAGCACGGTTACCTCCCCGCATGAGCATTTTATATTCAACGTCACCGTGGTGTCCTCAGCTTTCACTCCAAATGTATTTCTCAGCACTGATTTTTTATCCTAACTGAGCAGTCTAAGAAATAAGGCACTGCCAAGCCTGTGACAAAGAGTTTCTCAAAGTGATTCTGTGTTAGTTCTGATTTGAAATGGCATCTCCCTTTTGTTCCATCACGGCCAACCTTCACTCTTCCATTACACTCTTAGCTTAGCCCATCTGTAATACATAAACACAGCAGCTTATACACTGACTCGTTTAAACTGAAGATAATTAGTACTTGTAATAATATAGCATATCTACTCAAAAATCCAATACTGATCATACACTTAACAGCAAAACCTACAAAGCTTTTAGGGGGTTTCCTCGTCCTTCTTTTGTATTCTTTGTCCCATTACCCAATAGTCCATTCTTCTTCATTTAACTGGTAATTACCACGCAGAATTTCAATAGTTTAGATGCGAAAGAGGTTGATTTTTACATAATTCTGGGAAATATTAATAATATACGATGTTTTTGTGCTATATGATTGGGAGAGGAAGGGAAAACTTCAAAGAGCTCCAAGTCCTCAAGGGCTTACATACTTTAAAATAACAGTATCTCTGTATTGCCAAGGGGGGGGGGGGGGAGAAAAACAACAGCCCTTCAAATTAATTTTCCATCGGCAGCAGGTTTTTACAGACTATTTTCAGGGCTGTGTGCTGACTCCCTGGCTTAATGAACAGTTTGATTTAAAGCTTAAAATTATTAAGTCTTCTACCAGAGTCATAAATAATGCAGTTTATAATATACCTATCGAGCATATAAAACTACATTTGTCTTCCATTAACAACACACTTTTTAAGTAGCCTGACCTCTTCAGATATATAAGAACATGCAATTAGTGCAATTTGTCACAGGTCCTTTACATTTTAATAAGATGTAATTAATTGTCTGTTTAGTCTAATTAACTTTGAAACCCTGACAGTTCTTGCTCTCTGGTATAAAGCACAGCTCCTTATTTGAATTGCTAATACTGGACAGAGTGCCTCCCTACAACAGTAAATTTACCTCTGTGTACCTTTGCAGACTGAGAGAGACTAGGCTAAGCTACCATTATTTGCATTAACTTTTCCAAAGCCTTTTTTTTCATCAATCTGTGATATTTATCTATTTATCTGCCTATCGATATGGGACTCAAAAACATGTGGGAGCCAATGTGTTTGTGAAACAGCTGGAGTTGCTGTATTCTACTATTAGAATTCAATTAATGATCCCACAACTGAATACTTCTGACTGTTTTCGGTCACACTACTCATGTTTCATACCTGATTTAACAAATGAGTCACAGACTCGAGCCGACAGAGATGTAAATCCTTTACATTCTTTGAAGTTAACCTGCAGCTCATGAAGAACGTAGTGAGGTATTAAACAGATGACCCTGAAAACTTGACATTTTACTGATCAGAGAAAGGTATCGGCTGCCTGGAAGTAACACTGAACAGAGTAAACAGTTAAAAGCTCTGGAACTCAGATTTTTGGGTGTGCTTTTTTTTTTTTTTTCAGCTGTATGAGATTATTACAATGTATCTTGAATTTAATGCAAATTACTTTAAAATAGGACAGGATTATTTTATATTCTCTCCATGATGATTTTCAGTACTTAGAGGGTTGAATTTGCAGATGATAAATGACACTTAATTCAACTGAATAGTAAATAAAGGGCAGATACTGACATCCTGCCCTCTCCTGAATAAAATCATTCTCTGGAAAAAGTTAATGATCTTCAGAACTGTAGAAATAGGGAAATGTGAGAATCTGTACAGAATGAGCATGCAGAGAACAGACCCCATTCAATGAAGTGTTGATTTATGTTCAAAAAGGGCAGGTATAATACATTCAATGGATGTTTCTGCAAGTTGAAATAATATTTTATTTTTGGTCCTGAAAACAGGAATAATTTCACAGTCTTGAGTTCTGTGCATGGCCTTCACAGAATGCCAAGTAAGGGGATGTATAAATCTCACCTGCTATAACATATAGACACTGACAGGGACAGAATGAGCACCAAAGCAAATATGAGGTAGAAATGATTTTTTATTACTTTAGGTATTTCTAGATGTCAGATAAAAATGAGAGCATTGCTAAAAATTTTACAGAATGACAGCTGCGCCTTATGGATACCATTCTATAGTTTGATGTATGAGGCAGAAAATGTGAAAAATATTGTGAAGTACCACCTTGACACGATGATGGAATGCCACAGGAAGCGTGCTAACTCTGGAGGAATGCAATAGACCACTGTTAAATAAAAGGAGGCGGATTCAGGTCCAGCGGGGAAAAAAAAAAGAGTAAAATCAAACATTGTCTTCAAAGTTTGGCAACTTTTGCTCTTCTGTTTCTTTTTTACACAGCTGCCCGAGTTCTGATGCTCTTATTTGAAGAGGATTACCCCTCAGAGTTCCAATAATTACAGAGGATTTTGCAAACATTCCTGTGATGACTTTTACAAAACACCAGAGGATGCAGCCTCTCCAGCATTACAGAATTTATAGCAGAGGCTATTACAACGGCCTACCAATTTTTTAAAAGCACTCAAATACAGCACGTGAAGGCTCCACAGGCAGTAGTTAAATGGCTAGAGCAATTTAAAATAACTGTTATTGTTCCATTTATCAAAGTCTGCTCCAAACCTGACTACAACCAGTGCAAAGTCGAAAATGAGTAAGTACCAAACCGACTCACCATCCATGTAAATGTCCACTTAGCATCACAGATACATACCAGAAAACAGATGCACCTCTATGTTTCATACTTTAATATAGAGGAGTAACCTGTGCTCTCCTCTTAAAGCAAGGGCCACATATTGAACCCCAGCTTGTGCATCAGCAGAGGGAGAACGGCTGGGTCTGCCCTGCAAGGCCCCACGCGAACGCCATTCCCAGTTTAACACCAGGCCTGGATGAGACCTGCTGATGCAGCATCCCCCTGAGTACCTGGCTGACTCTGGGAGGCCAGGTCTGCAAGCAGAAAGGGCTGCTGGTTGGTACAGCAGGTCCTCTGTGCCAGCCAACGCAGGCACCAGGGCTGCAGAGCCCACCTGCCTCAAGCTCTGCTCTCACCTTCATCCTATTTACAGAGCCCCATCCGCACTGTGCACGGGCAGACATGATACAAGTGGTGATGATTAATAATAGTATTAGCAGTTAATATTATTAGCAGTTAATATTATTAGCAGACACTGTACATAAATGGAAGACATGAAAATAGGTCAACATTCTGCTACGCCCAAGACAGCACCCACTCAACACTTAGACCCAATAAACCTCAGACAAAATGTTGTGTCAGGTATTGGGCACCCCAATTTAATTAATAAAGAGTAATTAAAAGAAGCTTAGAGAGAATAAATAGGAGTAAGGCCTACAAAACCTAAGCCAAGCAGGAAGGCTGAAGGAATCAGTTTATTAACTTCAGAAAAAATGTAAGGCCAAGTCACACAACAACAGATTCCCAAATATGTAACATTGGTTCTAAATTGGTAGTAAGTAATAGATCTCCAGTGGGGAAGAAAGAAATTAATTATTGCATATTTGCAAGATGGGAAGCAATTGACAGTTTATAGGAAAATGGAATTTTAAGTGTGACTCTGTTTAGCCTGGAGAAGACTGAGAGGGGATCTTATCAATATCAAAGGGGTGTGTGTCAAGAGGATAGGGCCAGACTCTTTCCAGCGGTGCCCAGCAACAGGACAAGGGACAATGGGCATTAACTGGAACACAGGAGGTTCCATCTGAGCATGAGAAAAAAATTCTTTTCTATGAGGCACTGGAACAGGCTGCCCGGGGAGGTTGTGGAATCTCCTCCTCTAGAGATGCTCAAAACCCACCTGGATGCTGTCTTACCCAACCTGCTCTAGGTGACCCTGCTTCAGCAGGGGGTGCTGGGCTAGATGATCTCCAGCAGTCCCTTCCAACCCCTACCATTCTGTAACCCTGTGAAATACACCTGTCAGGAATACTTGCAGTATATTCATTTCAGAGCACATAATGAGTTAAGTGCATCTTTGAAGACCCTTTTAGCTCAACCTTTCAAAGAGTTCTACCAATAGAAAGACAAAGTCATTCCTAATATGCAGCAACATTTGAATGGAAGCAAACTTGTATTGATACTGACTGATTGGTATTCTTTAGTTTCATAATATATATTTGAGGTGAAACAATTTTTGCCTGCCTATAACAAAAAAAATAAGTAAATAAAAAATATCACAGCAAGAGTTCCTACATTAATATATTACAAATTAATATGTGCCAGAGGAGAAAATCCAATGAAGAAGTTTAGCACTGTTGACAGTAGTTGACATGCAGGTATGATTGATGTCTGCCTTCCCTCCAAGGATGAAAGGAAAGCTGGCAAATGCCACATATACATAATGCGTTGAATTTTTAAGCCAAATTGGTTTTCAGACATTGTACTTGACATTTTCCCCTCATACTTCAAATTATTCCTTGGTACAAATTGCATGTTTATATAATGTGTTTTGCTGTACAGTCTGGTTTGATCACATCTCCTTTAGGCTTTCTCCAGGCAGCTGTAGTTATAAATAGGCCAAAAGCATTGCTTGTAGTAGAGATGAAATAGAGATTACCCTTGTCAAAAAAAAAAAAAAAAGCACCAAGGAAAAGCTGAGACCTTTGTATTCAGCCATTAGCAGTGCACTGAATTTTTATTCCGCTTACTCTAAACTGCCAGCCAGGCTACTGCTGCTTCCTTCTTTTAAAAGGTGGTAAAATAATAAAGGAGGACTTTGGCCTTTCTGATATGTGTGACGAAGTTAAAACAACAAAACTACAGGTAGGCATTTCCAAGGGCTCACTGGCATATGGATGGTCCTGCTGTAGAGGTCTACCCAGATTCAGGGAAGACAGAGCCTGTGTGAGCTCAGGAACACAGATCCCATCCCTGGATGTGAGAGATGCCAGAGAAGTTTTTACTCAGTGTCTCCTGTGATATTGCCAACTCTGGTTTGTCATGCTCCATGCCTGTTACTGAGTAAGATAACCTGATCTCTGCTTGAGGGCTTCCCTCATGTTTTTATTTCATCAAAACAGGGGTGGGGGGGAAGGCAAAAGGAAAAGCAGATTTTATAAGCTTGCGAGGTATGTATTTATTTCTGGGAGACATACACAAAACCTAAGGCAACAAACGTGTGAGTGATATTTGCTGTTGCAGTTCAGGACTCCAACTGGAATTCCTAAGTGTCTTTGTTACAAAAACTCAGTGAGCTAAGGTCTACCTATGGACTGGAAAACTCAACTGCAGCAGTATCTGGCAATCAGCAAAGAGACAGTTGTTTGCTTAAACACTTCTAAGCATAGCACATTGATTTGCACTCTGCCATATTCAAGTGTAACTAAAATAGATAAAATCCTGAGTAAAGAAGGTAGAACTCCAGATATTGATCCCCAGACTCATATTGACAAGTGCAAATTCAAATGTAAATACAAATATAAATAGCCTGAGTTTCACCTCAAGTTAAACCTCCAGGCACGCTGAGAAAATCTGAACTGTGAAGATTTGCCTACAGGCAAAACAGTTTGCTCCAAGTGTAGTACTCCAGGCAGAGATAAGGATGTGCAGATAGTAAAACACTCCCTTTAACAGGCCTTGGCCCTGTCTTTTTCTTCACCAAAAGGAAACAAAACCACAAAACCCAAGAGGCAGCTCTCTGGCTCTATGAGGTTAACATTTGCATTTCCTGCAGCCTGGAAGAGTAAAACATCAAAACCAATCTTGAAATGGATCCAGCTTCTTTTTTTGTTTTTTTGCTTTTTTTTTTCTTCCAAAATTTGAGGACAGAAGACTCAGTGATTCAACAAGTCATCCACTTTAAAAATCAAGCTAGCTTGCAACAACTTGCTTCATGGCAAACAAGTTTAATATCATAGGTGAATGTTTCATATAAAATTATGATCCCATGATTCCTTTCCAACCCTGACAATTCTACGATTCTATGATCTACTCCAAAGTATTTCATTGAACCAAATGGCAACCTTTTCTCCCTTGGCATTTTTTGAAGCTATATTCACTGCATTGATCATGATGCAAACTGTCCAACTATGTCCTGGAGTTATGCCTTTGATGTACGTACAGCAACTCTGCGTTAAGAATACAAAAGGAGATAATGAAGTTGCTCATTCCCAACTCTGGCAACTGGTGGAATCTACAAAAATTGATTGATGCGTTGAACCCTGATTCAGTTTAGGTCAGGTTTGTTTGTGAAGTGCTGATAAGATTGCTCTCTATCCTTGACTCTGCATGTTAACTATGAAACGCAAGAGAAAAAAACACCACCCAGCACTCAGGGGGTTGAAGCTGCATCGGATCAGATGGTGTGATACAATCCTGCTGAAAACAAGTTGAAACAAAACTGCCCTAAGCTACAGTACCCAATCATTAAAGTTAAATCTCAGTCAACATTGACTGCTATTAACTCTCATATCTATGTTAGTGAAGAAACACCCTGATGGGAAGCTGACACAGGGTTTCAGCTATTACTGTCATCTTAGTTCTCAAAACTGGATGAAAGCTTTAAAGGTTGAACCTCTCACTGGATACTTTCCATGCTTTGTTTTCATATTTTGCTTTCTGGAAGTACTGCAATAGAGCCTTGTTGAATATCTGAACTCAATGAGTAATTAACATATATCAGAAATCACTGAATCACCTGCATTTAAATAGTATAATATATGCAACAAATACGGTCACGTCAGTTATGCAGTTAAGTCATCCCCTTGATTGCCATTGATTCGCCTGTCTTTTGCAGCACCTCTAAAACTTGGGGTTTGATGTTGGCACTTTGATGTTGACCCTACAGTACCTGCGTCCCGAGCCTGGGTGAGAAGTGAGTGTCTCCCTGGGGGTGAGCACATCCCTGGCATGTAACCATACCAGACCCGACTCTGAGTGAGCGCTGTCTGTACCAGCTCACCACGAATCTCATTTCACTCTCGGACTTGCTGTCAGAGTTACCTAACCAAAAGCACTCATCAGACCATCTATATCCGAGGTCCTAAGAGAGGCATCAGACAAAAGCATTATACACAATAAGATCTTTAATCCCTTTGCTTTCTCTGCCACCGAGCTCCTGGCATGTTTACTTCTGGACATTGAAAAAGGGAAGGAAAATAAAAATCCTTCTTTTCAAAGGATTCAAATTCATGTGTGAAGTGTATGATCACCTCTGTTCCCTTCTCTCACAAAAGCATAGCCATTACAGAAATAAAAAATACTATTAAAAACATTCACCTGCATTTCTCCTGGGAGTTGCAATGGATCAGAGATGGATGGGTTTGGCCTGATTTTGAATTACACACATTGAATTCTTAATATATGGAAATCTTAATATTTGCTCTCTGTGGAAAAGCTTGGCTGATCAGCAATCCAATAGTCATTTCCCTGCCCTGGAACAAAACCTAAGGCATTTACTTAGTTTTTATTTGTTCTTTATTTAGGTAGACTTGCTGACTTCAGTGGGAGTTTAGCAGAGTAAGAACGGGAAATAAAAATTGAATGAAGACATTAACATCTGTTCACCTGGAAAGAGTATCTGGATTTTTTTTCTTGGCTTACTTTATATACCTGCTGTTGTATAAAACAGGCAATAGCAGAGTTATTCAAAGAATATTGTAAAATACATAGTTTTGTACAAACCTCTAGAGAGATTTAGGATAGGGCTGATACCTCACTTTTTTTTTTTAAGCTATGCATTGAAATTCCATCATCGGACAGTAGCAGTCTAGCAGAGCTTCAGCTGTGTCAAAGTGGACTACACGGATGCTTCTGGCATACTCAAAAACCTCTTTGTTGTACTGCAGACAAATTTGGGTAAATAGAAACTCTAAAATGAACCTCATGAGTACTGAGTTTCCTACTGAAACCACGTCATGACAGCGACTTAGAAGCAGCCTTTGTTTTGTATGGACAGAGCGCCCTGCTTATCTTCTCATTTCTCCTGTCTTCCTCTAATGCTAAAAATTACAGGTTTTGGCTCTTTGTCTCTTGTACCACAAGTCTCACTTCTGGTTTGGGTTCTCAGGAGAACAGTTTGGACTTTTATTTTGCAGGGAAATATGGTACAGCTGTTCTGTGGATCCTTCTAGACTAAGTATCTGTTTACATCAGTTGTCTGCTACGCTAAATAAGTAGACTAAATGACTTCTTCTCCTTATTAATCTGTGTTCTTTGAAAAAAAACCCTTTAGCTTTCAAAGTTCCACCCTGTTGGTTACTACTCTGTACGTTCCAATTTCTTTCTTCTCACCGGAATGGGTTGTTTCAGGAAAAGAACAAGAAAAGAAAAGCATACAATGCAACACAGACGTCCTTTACGATTTGCTTCTTCAAAAACAACTGAAACAAAACTTCATGAATTCAAACTCTTGGTTTTTCCCCTCCTCACTCTACACCAGAAGATGTCAACAATGTCAGCTCCCCAAGATTACTAAGTGATATGCTTCTACTCTTGACTGAAGGAAGTACCAAATCTGCCCATGCAAATTGAGTACGCACAGCAAGTCAGCAGAAGGTTTCCAAATCTAAGTGAGCTAACTGCTGGATCGTGCAACAGAAATTCATCACAAACGAGAAATGTTGTACCTTGAATTCCTGTAGGTAGTGAAAGATCGACTTCTCCACAGGAAGGTCTCAGGTATTTCTGTATCTGCTTTTTCTCTTTAATTGAGCAGTTATTTCCATCATATTAGAAGCATCAAGCATCTCTACAACAGAGCAATGGCCACCTTTGCAGTACAGAACATTTTTCTGTGTTTCTATTCTCCCCACGCTCATTTTGCTTTCTTGTGCATGACTGTCTTCTGCCACATGAAAAAACCACCATACTGGAAAGCTTACTGGATAATTCCAGTCAGATTCTTTGGAAAGTATTTTTATTTTATATCATGCTCTTTGTGCTGAGTCTGTCCGGCAAGCTACAGATGACTAATTACTCATTTTCTCAACCATTAATTCATATCAGGCCTCAAATCTCTTCAAGAGATCACCAAGCCCTTGAAATTTCCAAGTTTGACAGCCTGAGCTTCCCAAGTCAAATGTTTATGAGCACACTTCTTTGTCTCCATGGATTTTACAGCACCACTGCTGTGCATTCTTAATCTGAAATCACTTTCTGCCTGAGGCTGGAATGCAAACCTCTTTTCCAAACAGATGCAGAACCTAGTAGCCATCCAAGTTATATTAAATGCCATCGAAGTTCTACTATGCTTGTATATCTCTGGAAATTAGCTGATAGATAAGAAAAAAGTAGCACGCTTCGTCTATTTGGTTTAGCAAAACAAATTGGCCAATAAAGAGGGATGAAACCCAGCAGAATATCCCAGCTGCTACTTGCTCAGTACACTTCCAGGACTATGAACTGGCCAAACAAAAACAAAACAAAAACAAAACAAAACAAAAAAGGTGATCTGTCATGGATCAAGGAGAATATTTTATGTATTTCAGAGCTGTAATGATGGAACATAACTCCAACGAATTTGAATTAATCTAAATAGGAGAGCATTTGTGGATGTAAGGAGAGAATTTTAGCACAGCTACAGAAATGTCTGATGTGCAGAAGTTTCTGCAAATATGTCTCACTATTAATTATTTGCTGGTGTGAGCAAACACTCTCAGAGTCAATTGTGCACTTGCCAGGCCAGTCCCTCATCTTCCGTGCGATGTGTTCTTCCACTGCTCTGGGACCTTCCTGAAGCCTCAAAGTGACAATCCACATGGTGACTGGACTCTGAGGGTTTATCAGCACTTCCTTCTCCTACAAATCGCTGCCCTTGTGGCAGTATACCTAAAAAATATGAAAACTACAAAGCCAAATTGGAATAAGGAGCTTAGCTCAGAGTATAGGAGGACAGTAATCTGTATCTTTCTGCTGCACGGGCTCCCCAGTGTTTCACTCACACGGGGTATACCTTGGGATTCAAGGGTATGTGAGAGAATTTACCATTTATCTTAATGACCTTAGGAAATCCCAACTTGGCAGCACCTCATCAAGGTGCTGCAGTGTGAGCTGCTTAGATTTCAAGAATATTTTAACAAGTATTCAAATATTTATGCAGTCCTTTACTTCAAGTTTTCCAAACTATTTAGCAAAATAACATAACAGAGAAGATTTTAAACATTACTAAAAATAGAATACATCTTATTGGTTTGATTTCTGCCAGAAAAGCAATTGTGATAGATTACCATTCCTGGCACTGTTACAGGAACTGCAAATGGAAAATATGCCATACAGAGTTATTTACTTTCTGCGTTAGGCAGAGACACATTTTCAGCGCCAAATGATTTTGACATTTAATTTGAAACTCAAACTATCTTAAAGTTAATTATCTAGGAGTAATAATGATAGAGCACCAGAGCATTCCATTTCTAGAAATGGATTTTCCTAGTTGTTTGAAGTAAATGAAAATACATCTTATCAATACCTCATGCTTGGAAACTGTCTTTTCAGCAAACTATTCAGTCTGTTCAAGGACTGACTTTAGGTTGAATCCTCTGTGCGTTCTATTTAAGATTGGGATTTTGTTTAATGGAGAGCTAGCTAAAATATTAAAATATTTAGGTATGTCCCAGGTACCTCAGTATTTTTTTTTAAGCAGTGGACAAAGACTTCTGAGCAAACTTTTCACAAAGTATGATTCAAGCTAAAATAATATGTGAACTTGTGCAGAACATGTCTTTCTTTTTTTTTCAGGGAAAACTCCAATCATGCTCCCCTTATTTCATGCCTTAGTCCACCATTATACTGGGGGTACACAGTCTGCAATTTTTCCTGCTTTCTTTTAAAGTTATTAGGTATCAAATAGCTGAACCTATTTAACTCCTTTAAATCTGTGTAGCCCATATGCATTTGTATTTTATCCTGGTCTGAACCCTACAATACCTGTGGTATCTTAAATCACTGGCAAAGAATCCAAAAGAATCGAAGCAGGACCACAGACTAATTCAGACAGAATTTGCCAGTCAATATTGTAAGACCCTTACTGATGTGGTGAGGCACCTGAGAGCTACTTTCCAAGCAAGGTACTGCTTAAGGTATTAAGAGTGGCAGAAAACAGTGCCAGTTATTTGAAGGCAGAGGTAATGTGTACAGAGATATGACATTATGTATGCAAACCACTGTAGCAGCTCTTCAAGAATTAATTTTACCTAAGTGTTGAAGCTTCCTTAATGACACATTAGGCAACAAATCAGCATCTCACAAGAAAAAAAAGTGTCATCACTTGAGCTACATTAGCACTGATTATTTGTGTTCACAAGAAAAAGTTTCTTTGTCTAGTAGAGGCCAAATTAAGCAGCTGAGCACTTAGAATAAAAGAGGGATGTAAATTAACTACATAACATGTACATGCAAGGCTCTTCGTCAGTAAGGGCAATATTTAATGTTTTAAAATAAATTTTATACAACCATCCCCTTCAACTATTTCTTCCACCCGTGTTTACTGAGGCCACAAAACAGATTAGATGAATTTCGTGTTTTAGCAGCATAAGCACAATCAATTACAAGAAGATATCTGCCTGATATAGCTCACAAATGAGCAGTTCCCATTGACACTTCTAATGCATGGTTGTTTCACAGGAAATTTGTTCCTCAAGCAAATCACCCAGCTGAGAATTTCACTGGGGCTGTGCAGAACATCGATACGTCAATTTGCATGGGCTTTAGCGTAGAAACTTGGGGTGTCTCTGATGTGCACAACAATCCATTTCTGACTCTGTGTTGTGAACAATAAATAAGTCATTTCTGACTCAGTCTCTGTTGCTTTCTCGGTCGGTTATTGTTTTAATTAGCCATTGATTTTTCAGAGCTTTCATTTATTTTCTGGTTTGCCCTTTAGAAATCAGAGACGGCATATAGTCCAACCAACCAAACACCAAAGCATAGGCAAATGGAAGCAACCATACGTGTTTCTGTTAATCTCTTTAGAGACCAGGATTATTTGGATTAAAAGGAGCCGCCATTCAAATACAGTCTTTTCCTCACCCACAGACAACTAATAATCTGACTAGAAATCCTACAGCATTAAAAAGAAAGCCAAAACAACTCTCCACTAACAAAGAACACGTTTCAGCTACATAAAATCCTCTCTCAAGTGGAAAACAAATAATTTTATCAGTTTAGAACAAGGTTTAAGTGTGAATAACAAATTAACACATGGCAAATTAGGTCAAATTTTAAATATACTTCATCTAGCCAATAAAAATTCTCTCTGCAAATGAAATCAGATGATGAAAGATGAAAAAAGCATCAGCTAGAATGTCAAAACTGCAGCTCTCTGTAATAATGATGTATCAGTATGTTCAAATACAATTTTAAATCATAGGTATGAAGCAAAAGTGCTTTGCTTCTTATCAATGAGCGGCTAACTAAGATTAAAAGCCTTAAATCCAACAGAAACTAAAGCAACACAAACATCTCCTGAATGGGCACATTACAATTATACTCCTGCTTTAAGTCCTCCTAACCAAAGGTAACAGAAAGAGAGGGCTGGCTTTATATAAAACTTCATCCTCCAACTCAAAGTCTAATGCATCTCATGTATTTATTTAGTGTAAAAGTGGATATGGTGGTACCCTAATGACTCCCAGAAACCGTGGCATTTGTCTCTCCCATATTCTCCCACTCACCCTTGGGTGCAGCTACTCAGCCAGAGGAACAAAGAGCTCCCACCTTTTGCTCAGCCCAACCAAAAAGATGGTCTGGGTGGAGAACTTAAGTCCATTCAAACTGGCAGAGCATGTAGAAGGCGGCAGAAATCAACACACCCTCCCCATCAAATACCTTGAAGATTCTTTCACCAGTGTGTCTATTTTAAGTATAAAATCAAAACCCCCATGCAAAGGGTGTTTGGTTTCTTGACAAGTCCATAATTTTCACTGGAAGGATTTTTCATCTAAACAAATAGCTAAAACTGTATTTATCTTTGAAAGCCAGTTCTGATGAACGTTATTTCTATTCATATTTGTACCATTTCTGACCTTAGTACAGCTACCAGAGTAAAAAGCAGGCTCTGGGTTTATTCCATGCCTTAGCCACCTCCACACTTCCCAAATACAACTTTCAGGACTTACTTCCAAAATTTGAATCCAAAATAATATGAAATTAGGCAACATGAATCCAGCTAAGATTTCACTGGTGGTGGTGGGCTCTTCGTCATAACCTCTGAATTAACAAAAAGAAAATGGAAAAATCATAGAATTATAGAATATCCTGAGTTGGAAGAAACCCACAAGAAATAAGAAAACTGATAATCTTCCTTTTCACAGTACTGGATTCCTAAGTGATACTTAAGCACTTTTATTGCTATATCCTTCCAAGGCTGAGTAAAATACAAGTTGCACACACTGCCGGCCAAAATACTGTTTCACTCAAACACTCTTTGGCTTTTTATGTTTTAGAACTCTGAATTCAAAGTCTGGAGGTTTCTAGAGATTCATGTTGCTTTCTCTGAGGTTTAACTATATGTAGTTATGTACATATATACGTATGCATTTACACAGGTAAAAGCAGAAGATAACTATTCGGTAGCTTCCTTTCATACTAAACAATTTCATTTCTAACTGTACTATCAAAATTATGATCCAGATAGATTTAACTGTAGCAAAAGACTGTTTAAACTAAAGAATGGGAACAGGTTTTGGCACAAATTTGGAGTGGTAAAAACTCAGTCTAATAACATAGTTCACTTGAAATGGAATTTCACGTTATGCATAGAACAAACTCTGGCAAAGCTGTTGTGTCTGACTCAAGTCAATATTTCACACTACAATTTCCCAGTTTTTCCTCCTTGCAAGATCCCATTCTCATAACACCAATTTCCAAATTAAAAACCAAGAGGGCAACTGTGACGCTCGTTTTCAGAATCAAATTACCCATTTCTGTAGCCTTTTACATTTCTGATTATTCTTGGATGTTTTCTTACATATGAAATACCTCATTTCTGTCATGAAAGGTGGAGAAACATAAGTTTGCTCCTTGCCCTATGTATTTTATAACTGGTTCGGAACTACCCAGGTGTAGAAAGTTTTTCAACTAGAGTTTAGAGGGAAAAAACAGCTAAATGAGCTGAAGGAACAGCTTCTTGTTGGGAGCAGAGAGCGGTAGAAGCTGCCTCTATGCACATGAGAAAGATTGTAGAGAGCACGAATGTAGATAAGGGCAATTCCACAGCTTAAGTAAAACTAGTTTAGGGGTTACTATTTATTGTAGATATAAATCAAATCAGTGCCAAGTACCGATAACGCCATCAGAAGCCATCTGAATTCAAAATGTAGATGCTGAAGTATGCTAACAAATATTAATGTATCCAAGAATTGCCAAAAATAATCTATGTACACCAGGGTTACGTTCAAATTAATGGCTGTAACACCCAAAGCACCTATCCAGCTAGAGCAATGTCCTGTTGCTGACACAAGACAACCAGCAAAAATTACACAAGACAGCTAAGCAATCATGCAGAACTGTGCCTTGAGTAAATATCTACAAAATAAACCCCACACACTACGCAAAAACGTCGGCACACCCTGTGACTATGGCATTTATTATTGCATAGATAAAAAAATAGCAGCAATAGGACAGGAAAATTTAGGTTATTTTCATTCTTTCGAGCCCATTTAGAAGAACTGCAGCTTACAAATGCACTGAAGGATAATTTTTAGTGGATACAAATACAGTTATAGGAACACCTTTCCCTTTCTAAATTATCAGTGCATTTAGCACTAAACACCCAGGGAGCTAATTGTACACCTCTACGTGTGTTCAAAATCCTAAGGAACTAACCTGAGTTATTCGTATCCACTATAGCTGATATATAGTTCAGTCAGTTCACACACTTCTCATATATGTGCAGTGAAAGGACAAGAGGTGAGAGCTGCAAGATGCAAAGTGGAAAAACCCTTTTAGGCACAAGGGGGGAAAAAAACTAAAAAAAAAAAATAAATCTTTACTGGAGTGGTCCAAACACTAGAACAGGTTGCCCAGAGGAGATGGGAAGATCCTGGCCTTTGACATTTTTCAAGCTCAACTGGCAAGGCTCCGAGCAATCTGACCTAATTTCAAAGTTGCCCTGTCTCGAGCAGGAAGTTGGAGCACAAAGTTGCTTCCAACAACAACCTTTCTCCTATTCTAACCTAAGTTTGGTATTCATGTAAAAAAAAAAAAAAGGCAAAATAGCAGCGTACAGAACATTCCTGCTACCAAGTAGTTCTGAGAAAAGGAGGCACTGACTTTTCAGAGGTAAGAGGCAAAAAAAAAAAAAAAAGAAAAAAGAAAATTAAATAAATCTTTCTCCAGGTGACTGACTTAATTTGCCCAAAGCACTTCACTGTCTGGTATGAGAGGTCCATCTTTTGATTGACTTTATTTATGCAGCAGAACATCTTTCACCTGTTTTCTTCTCACGACCCGCATACTCCTTACATGCACCAGCTTCAGACTAGATTTTGCTGGGGAGGGAATTACGTGTCTCTGTTACTTGCTACCTCACAGACCTTTAAGTCTTTCACCAGTAAGGATTTTACATCAATGTCTGGATCAATGATAAAAATATAAAGTAACCCTGGCCCCCAGGAGACCACCACAAAAATGGCATTTCTCATTGATCTCTCCCCATTAGCAACTTCATTTGGATACCTGTCAGTGAGCCAGTTTCTAATCCATCTGCTGTGTAGCCTATTAATGCTACATAATGCAGTGTTTTAAAATTGAAATGTTATGTGGTACTAAATTAAATGCCTCGGAGAAATCAAAGTATCTAATATTGACACAGCTGTCTCTATCAACCAGACCTTGAACTCTGCTGAAAACAAAACAAAAGCAGGTTTGTCTGAGAAGAAGTTCCAGACTGACAAGGCCAATTATATTTTTAGTTTCTAAATCTTCCTTACCAGAGTCACAGAGTAGCCGTTTCATTATTCTACCTTGGGACTGCATCTGGCTAATGGTTTACAGTTCCACTGACTTGTTCTTTTTAACTAGCAAAACTATCTTGGCTGTCCCTTCCATCTTCTGTCACCTTTCCAAGGAGCACAGATAAATACCAGGGCAAGACTGGGTTCCTCGGTTCCTTGCCATCTCACATGGTCTGTTCCTAATGTTCGTGACATGCTTTGCCAAGCGTGCTGTCCTCCTCCTGGGCCTTATGGCACATGGTCACAGCTATGTAGAAAGTCACATTTAATAGGGAAAAGGAGGTGACCCATAGGGCTATAAAAAAAGCAATCGCCCACTCTAACTTCTAAAACCAATTCAAATAAACTGGGTAGAGCTGATTCCTTTACCCAGGAACAAGCTGCAAAGCAGTGGACTGGTTTCTCCTTGTGACTTGTCATCTGGGCTGCAGTAACAGCTCAACTATGTAATCTCTGAAAGGATCCTTTCACACTCCCGACGTACACACTTTGGCTCTGCTGCCAAAACCGGTGCCAGACTTGATGTATGGGTCTCTGAGGAGAGCTGGGGTTCTTCCCGCCACCTCCCCCTCCACCCCACCCCCCTATTTTGCTCCAAGAGAACTAAGGTGTTCATTCCAACTTTCCTAAAAGAAGCACGTCAAAATTTCAAAGTCCTGTAAAAATGAAAATTACTATTCTCCTGACACTTCCTAGAATCATTTCCAGCTTCTTTCTCACTTAGTTCTCTGCTAATGTTTTAGAAACATTAAAGCTCTACTCCCAGCTTCTAAGTTATTTTGAAATTCAAATCCTGTGACTTTTGAAGTAGAATTGTTTCACAGCTGTCAGGAAATACAGGGAGGCAGGGTTATTTTCCCCAGTCACACAATGGCTTACTATCTCATCAAGAATAAATATTTATTTGTAGGTCAGATCATGAACTATTTATTCTCTTTCATACAGTTGCAGACATGTAAATAGTCATGTTTAATAGAAAGGATGTTTAACCTGAAGGACTACATAAAAATGGAGTAAGTGCTTCAATAACTATGTTCATATAATGCAGCTTCATAGAGACTGGTGCTGTATTCATGCTTAAAGCTGCTACGTGAGTAAAATCATCCTGATGCTTCCTTTGGATCCTTTATGCATTTAAGATGCAGAAAAAGAAACTCAAGAGGAAGAAGACAGAATTTAGACACTTATGCAAAAACAAGAATTAGATTTCAGTGTTCACATTGCCTCAGGTACACTTCAGGGACATAAATATGCATGTATTTGTGCAAATAGGCATAGAGCCCATGCATCATTTTACACTGTAGCTTTCATTTAAAAATGTGGAGAAGCAAGACAAATGTCTCTCCACCATTCCCTTTGTCCGCAACACCACATATGGGATTTGCTTTTCAAAGTTACTTAACTCTCAAGGAACTGTGATGTCCTAATTGAACTGTGCCATCGGGAGCCATCAAAAAACCAATTTTGTCAGCCAGCTTGGTAGCTTTACACCCTGCCTCTTAGTGGCAAGAAGTTCAGGTCTCCACTGACTGTCTGTGACAGCTCTCAGCCCCGCAGCTCCAGACACCTGCTTCCAAGTCCATCGTGGCAAGAAACAAGGTCTGAGGTGAGAGCTTTCTCTTAATAAAAAAAAATAAATAAATAAAAAAATGCAGTGGAACTGCTTTATATAGCTGTGGAACCACACTGAGCAAGATACAACAGCATGCAGTCAGGTGGTCGCTTCCATCGCACAAAGAAGCTGTAGTCAGTCGGTCAAAGGAACTTCCCAGCAGAGGAGAAGTCAGGTGGCACGTGTCCATACCTCAGGACACTGCTCCACTCTAGCTTTACAGTCTCTTCCCCCATCCCCAGCAGGAAGTCACACACCAAATTAGGTTGTGAAATCAGCTTTGCCCACCTCACCCCCCCTTTACTGCGCATGTAACGGGAACATAAGCACCGGGGCCATCAGTTTAGGACATCTGGGTGTGCCGAGAAGAAAATTTGAGGACAGTGGAAGACTTCAGTCTAAACCTTCCCCACGTGTTTAAGTGAGTCCGGCAGCGAGACAACATTTTCACCAAGAATAAAATCCAACTTTCCTCATGGAAACATAAAGGTACACAAAAAACCCCAACGCTTTCAACCTGCTTGTACCCCTTTAAATGCTGGAAGTTTGGTACAGAGTTCGAGTTGTATTTTGAGGCTAGTTAAAACTACTCATTTTTTCCTGAAGGTAGCATTTAATAGAGCACTCCTCTGCGGTATCTGTTACCTGCTGAAATGAGAAGCAACTAGAAAAACAGTTCCACTAGGGATAGAAGGAGCCCCCAGAAGTGAAGCAGTACTTCTTGACTGTGAATATAGGTCACACAACACAAGTAAGTTCATCCCTGGTATCATGACACTTTTCTGAAGTTATGTATGAATTTAATTTTTCAGAACATGTACAGCAGAGACTAAATTTTCTTTTTACTTTGCAAATAAATCAAATCACTTTACTTTTCTCTGCATGCACTGGCTTTCAATCACATCTTAAAACTTGTTATTCTTTCATAAGAGACGGAATAGCATTTCAAATCGCACAGTTGCATACACTCGAGTTCCTTTCCTTACTAGGTTATAAAGCTCTGGCTTCTGAATATCTCATCACACATCAGCACACGGTTTTTAACAAGCCTTTCCCAACCGTGAAGTCCAGTCCCCTGCCACAACCATGCAGTTCAAAACACAAAACCCACCACCTCTGCGATCGGTCTAATTTGCAAACTCCATTCCATCCCTCCCAGATACCACAACTGGATCCACATAATCACTCATAACTGAGTCAGTAGAGCAGCATATGGAGAAGGGTTTGGCTGTAAATCCAGAGACAGATGGAATAGAATGGGACTATCACTATTTTCTACTATAGACTGATGGTTTGGGATTCAGCTCTCAGGCTGCCTCCTTCATACCTGGGGCTGCACAAAGTTCCCCACACTCCTCAACGCAGGAAAAGGTGAGGGAACCCACAAGGAACACGGGGCATTCTAATTTCAAGCACTTGCTCTTGCATTCAGACACTTCTAGATAGCAGCATCCTAATTTAGTAGATGGTAGGAATCGATCCTTTACCAACTCATTCCCTGCTATACTTCCATCTACTTGCAATTTCAGCAAATATTTACCCTGTTTAGGGGCTCTCGCACCTGAACAAATTTTACAAAAAAAAAGTCACCACTCCAAAAGAAATTCACACCAGCTTCACACTGGAATTTAGGCATTATCTCAAAACATGTTAAATTACTGGAGAAGTTCTGCATTTTCACAGCCCAGCGTTGCTCCAAAACACCATTCTTAGAAATCGATTTAAAAAAGGAAAAATGTGCTGTCGTAAAACTTTAATGGTATAACTGGTCCCACTGCTTCCTCCTCCCCTAGCCTTATTTAAGTACATTTGATATTTTTTTCTGATTTTAGCTGATTAAGATCTTTTTTACTTTTCTAAGTCTCAGCTGGAAGAGTAAGGCAAGTTCCTCTATGATTTATGAAGCTTTTAAAGGATCTCAGCCTTAGGAACTGATTTGATAGTGTCGGACTAAGCCTCAAGTAATGTAATTCAGAAGATATGACACCGGAGTTTTTTAACTCCCTGCATTTTCTTCTGAAACTTATTTAACTATAATAATTTTGCATGACATTCTTTCTGAATGACAGATCCCTTCCAAAAGCTCTAGAATTCAGTTTTTCAAATATTGGAATTTCCTTTCTTTAAATTACTTCTTCAATGCTCTATTTTAATTATTATCCCATACAGTGAGCATCTCTTCTTCACGTTTCCTACCATTCAAAAAAAATTTCCCAATCTTCCTTTGTCAATACTAAATGCTGAGTAAGGAACTTGCTCTGAGACATCTACTGCTCATGGACCCATAGTGTCTTATTCACACACCTGCATGACTATATTACTTTTAGAACTTTTTTTTTTCCAAATAATCCTTAACTAACTCTGCATTCTAAACATACTGCATGTCAAATAAAATAGATAAGCACAGTGGTACAGGTTTCCTCCAAACATCTGAAGCACTAGAAAGAAATTAAGCATTCATGCATGACGGTCAGGAAGGTTTTTGGGTTTTTTGATTACTGACTAATTTGAATACTCAGGGGTAAACTCCCCAAGCACTTTGTGTTTTAAAAAATTGTATTCTCTATGCAGTTCTTACATAGTTTAGAAATGTACCCCCTAGCATTCAGGGACATTCAGAAGTTGGCTCAGAAGTGACATGGGACCCCTAATGACTTTGCTACCAATAACATTCCCTAGGAAATGTAGAGGAGTGAGTTTGTTTCAGGAAAAAACAACAACAAACACCAAACACACACACACCAAGTACTGAACTACCAAGATTTACTTCATCATGGACTCCTAATAAGTACATACTGAACAGATTTATTGATTCTCAAGATATTTATTCATCATTCTGCTCTTCAGCAGAAAAAGATCAGAAAGCATTACAGGATTAGTTAATAATGTTAGAACGAGAGCACTCCTGGGGGACCTTCTTGTCTTTTCAGTATACAAAGTAGTATTTTCGTGGATTATAGTAACAAAGTTTTTAAGTCGAGCAAAACTTTCAGTGCCAGGCAGAAAAATTCATCGCTACCACAAAATTACAAGTCATTTGCTTAATTATCTCTCCTACTAAACTCAGACTACAGAGGAATGAGGACTGGTCTATAGATCCTAGGCAAAGGTTTCTGAAGGATTGGCTAATTTTGCCTCCTACCATCACACACAAAGTTCACCAAGCGCTGAACACGGAAATACTAATTAAATAACCATGTATCTTATAGGTGATCTTGACTTGTTGGTTGCCTGTTGCTTTCATTATGTAGCTACTGGAAAACAAGTTTTCTCAAGGCTCGCACACTAGCACCAACAGTGGATGGTTCCATTATATCTTCAGGTTGGCAGATTTACTATGAAAGTGTAACAGGCTTGAACACCACTTTGTAGCTCTACAATATCAATAAGATATAAGCAAATAAGTGGGTTGCTGCCTCTATCAAAGAGATTATAGGGATTGGTTGAAATGCATTGAGTCTGAAAACATTAAACGTATAAAATTTTAGATACCAGATGGTAACCCCAGAGATCCCAAATCACAAGCTCCTTTGTACATTAAAGAACAATCAATTTTACGCTCTTAAAGTTTCTGAACTGAGCCATAAACTCTTAAACCAGTGAATCGCAAATACCATACCTATGAAAATGAACACAATGTACCATTTATAGCATTACAGTCCAATTACTAGGCTTGGTTTTAATCCCCTTGGACAGAAGAGGAGGGAGACAATGTTGAGAGAGGGAAAACAGCAGCAGTGATTGTTTGCTTCATGAAGAGTTCCTTACATACACACACCAAAAAATAAAATAAAATAAAATAAAATTAAAAAAAAATCCAAGGAAATTTCAGAAGTATCTTTTTTGAGCATTTTATGTCATCATCTTAGATCTTGGGGTTTTCAAGAGTTCTGCAAGCATCTCTTGTCATTAATATTGTCAAGATCTATGCCCAGTGACAGAGCTGCCACAAAGACAACATCCATAATTTGTTCACGATAAGCCTCCTTGAAGGGAAGTAGTTGGCAGGACAACGAAGCTTTGATGGTTACAGGACAAAAACTGTGACAGCAAACTTGCCTCCCAGGAAATAGAGGAGTCAGCAGCAACTATTCTGGCAAGTGCTGTCCTACACACTTACACATCTACACCAAAACAGTATAAAAAGTAACTCGCTACCTACCCAAAATGAGCCTCTCTACACAAGATCTCCCAGACAGATGGGACCCTGGCCAGAAAAAGATCAGAAAGCATTACAGGATTAGTTAAACCAGAAACACCTCTCTGACTTTGGCCTCCAGGACAAAGATTTAGGTGAGACTTTTCCATCATAGATTAGCCCCACTCCTAAGAGCAGTTTGGTATTTTACCAGCAACACCTCACAAATGTATTTAAATAGATGCACGCCAGCATGCATTTACAAGTAAATACTCACTTCAGAAGATTTTGTAATCACTTGTAACATACATACATATACTTTACTCATTTCAAGTACATAGTGGTAATTTTGTAGTGACTTGAAATGTTTGTGTGCATATAAAAGTTTTTATCTGTACATAAAAATATAAAATTATTTTACTAGTAGTAGTTCTGTAGCAATTTATAATTAAGAAATTATCAGAAACCCAGATCTTTGTCCTTGTGCATTGAAGAGTCCTGAGAACACCATGGTCATGATCTTCACACACATTCAGGGCAGGTGAGCCTCACAGAGCTCATGACAGTGACTGCTACACACCCAGACTGTGGGGAAAATGCAGCTTGTGTCACGTATCGCAGAGCTACAACCAACATGATCCACATCAAGTGAGCTGTCCAAGTTCACTGCAGATCCTTTTTCTACCACTGGAGCCATGAGGCAAAAGCATCACAAAGTCCCACTGTATAGCTGGAACAACCTGTCAGGGACCAGAAATCCATAGTAGCTGACATCACAAGATATTACCAACCTATAATATGCTTATTTAACCAAAAAAAAAAAATGGTTCTGGTTAGAATACAAAAGAGAAACACATGAAACAGAGGAGAGACTTGCCTGCCATAAAACCTGTCAAACTTCTGATAAAGAAATATATAAAATGATAAAATACATAAAATGGTTCTGGTACATCACCCACATTCTTGGACAGTGTCCTTATTTTATGAAACCACCACCTTGAAGAGTTACAGTTCAATAATTTTGAGTCTTTTGGGTCTTAGATTATACCCAGCAGTTAGAAGTTTGCTAACAATCGCATACAAACAGCAGTCATTACATGAAACTGAAAGATTTCGGACCACAACTGAAATCAGCTCAGAGCACTTTGCTTTAATGCCACCACTGCTCAGTCCTACAGACTCAAAATTCAAATGACCTTTAGTGGGTTTCTAGATGAAGGAGGAGGAAAGATCTGGCCTTTATTTCATACTCTTCTTTCTTCTTTTAATTAACCTTTAGATGGTTCAGAGTCATCCCTTAATTTCTGAAGTCAAGTGTAGCAATCAGAAAAGCAACTCACGCTATCAGGAAAATGTCACCACTCCCTTTCTAGGTGAACAGAGCAGGTCCTGTATCTCTAACTCGATACTATCCAGCTGGTTCACAGGTCAGCCCAGCAGTTAACCTGATCCACTCTGTGCTCCACCTTTGCTGTGTCCCTGCTCAGAAACAGCCCCCCTGCAACCCGTGACCTCTGCACACCCTCCCGAACACTCTGTGAGGCTTCATAGTCTCACTTCCATAACTATTTTTTAAGACTCTTCAGAGTGACATTTGGCAGGAAACAAAAAAAAAATAAATATATATATACTGAGAAGAATATTAGGAAGGAAAAAAAAAATTAAAGAATTATTTTTTTTTTACATCATCGGCAGAACTTAGCCACCAAAGCCATAGCTGATACGACACCTGGGGACGTCACACTTTCTGACGAAGGTAGAGGGCATACCTGCTCATGGAGAGGAGCTGCTCCGGATCCGGCCCGGCCCCGCCCTGGGCGCACCGTGAGGCTCTGTGAGGCGGGAAGAACCCGGCGGCAGACGCCGCTGTCGCGAGAGATGCGGCCGGGGCGGTACTGGCGGGCCCGGGGCGGCACCGGCGGGCGAGGGCCAGGGGCAGGGCCTGGGCCACCCCCTCAGCTGTGGGAAGCTTGAGCCCATGGGCCGGGTTGCTCCTCAGAGATTGCTGCACAAGCTCCGTCCGTGTGAACCCGGCCAGGTGCAGCGAGGCCCAGTGCAAGGTGCTCGCAGCTGGGTCAGGTCAATCACCAGTGTCAAAGCAGGGCAGCCTTGCCGAGAAGGACCTGGGGGGTGCTGGCAGATGGAAGGCTGGATGTGAACCGGCAACGTGCAGTTGTCAACCCCACCCTTGGGCTGCGTCAAATCTAAGGAGGTGATTCTGCCCCTCTACTCCCCCAGCCAGAGTACTGTGCCCAGCTCTAGAGTCCTCAGCCCAGGAAAGAGATGAACATGGTGGAGCTAGTCCAGAGGAGAGCCACAAAAATTATCAGAAGGATAAACCACCTCCGCTGTTGCAATAGGGCAAGGAATAATGGTTTTAAACTAGGGAAGGTTAGATTTATACTTTACATAAAGGAAGAAACATTTTACAGTGAGGATGGTGAGGCACGGGAATAGGTTGCCCAGGGAGGTGACAGATGCCCCATCCCTGAAAACATTCAAGGTCAACTTGGACTGGGCTCTGAGCAACCTGATCTAGGTAAAGATGTCCCTGCTTACTGGAGGGGTGGGGAGTTGGACTAGATGATGTTTAAGGACCCTTCCAACCCAAACAATTCTATGATTCAACATGACCTGAAACTATGTCCCAGTTTGCATAACAGTTAGACTCAATGTTCTTAAAAAGGTCTTCTCAACCTAAATGTTTCTGTAATTCAATTTATTACTTTTCTAACTTGGTGTCAAACATTTCATCTAATACTGGCTCAGTTCAGTGTAAAACTTCAGGTCAGAAAGCAATGACTTCAACAGAACTACCCATCTGCTTCAGATTAGGTATGAAATAAATAGCTTGCAGGATCAAAGCCAAAATAGCCACATAGGTAAGGTCCTCAGGTATGGAATAATTACTTTGTCCTCCTGGCCTGGGGCACATTTACCAGCTTACTTTATAAAGTTAGGATTTAATTTATTTAGAATTAAGCATACTTCTGCTATAAAATGACGTATTTTTTTGAAAGAATGTAGGTGTCCAGTTACATATAACAGACATTTAGAATGGAGAAAAAATTCCTACTTCCACAGACTTCCCTATGGCCAAAAATGACTCCAAGGGGCACAAAATTTCATCTGAATTCTTGGATATCAAATTGTTTTCCCAGGTTTGGAGTAATTGACTCTGCTACCTCTACTTTTCTTTGCTCATCTGAAAGACATTTCCTTTCATGCTCATTCACTAATCGCATCTTGGGAATGCTCTTTACAGGCACTTTTCTCCCACGTATGGTTTTTATTTTTCAGTGAGTTTACTCCACATCCTGTGCTTCCATCATTGATTCGTTGTTTACCCGAAAAAGGTGTTTTATTTAGGCACATTGGAGTGCCTAAATGCAACTTCCTCACCTCCCAGTACATTCCCTTCCTCCAACATCTAGGCTCTTCAACAACTCAGTGTACCTCAGTGACAGAACCATGCTTTTATTTGAGTGGAACTGAAATGTAGGTACAAAATAACATGTATCTATAGTAGGCTGAAGTTCGAACTTGTCGCATCTAATTGGAGTCATCTAAATCAGCCTTTAGTGCAAGATCTGCATATTAAATGTAAACAGAAGCTTACAAAAGACTATTAATTCCACCTACTAAGTGAGATGCCTACCTTTCTCTAATAGCTACTGTGGGAGCTCAAAAGGTTTGGTCCTTAATCCCAGTTATTAATAAGTGGTTGTCTTGATGTCAGTGAGTGTCTAAATGTTGAGGGGCTGTGCTAAAGGGAATGTTTACATTACGTACAGGCAGACACAAACTTTGTTACTTGCTTTCTGTGTTAGGTGCTTGTGCACCTACTCCTTGGAACCGCAGCAAAGTAATACAGACACGCGTACACACACACACCTTGTAACAGGCTGGGACAGAACCAGCACCAAGTTCTTATTCCTTATCCCAGCTTTACCCTTTAACCACATTGCCATCTCTCCTCCTCTTAGTTTTCTGTTTTACATAGTGCCTGTTCACATTTCAAGCCCGGGAACAGGAAAAGTGAGCACTGGCATGTGCTCTGAGCCTTCCTCTGACCATCCGCACTGGCACTACTTTTGTGCCTTAAACCAGAGAAATCCTAGGACACCTAAAAATATAAAGAAATCTTATAGGGTCTTCTGAAATTATGTTGACAGAATCTCTCTAGGTGATAAACTAAAATAAAAATCCAGAGTGATTTATTCCAATGTATTTCCAACACTCCACAGTGTGCAAGTATGGATGACGTGCAAAAAGCTCCCTCTCAGGAGACAGGGGTGAAAGCAGATGCAGGCATACATGGTGCACAAGGAGACAACATGGTTTTCCTACGGGCTTTTTCATTTCATTCTAACTTCACTTACACTCATTTTAGTCATTGAAATTGCTCCAAAGACCAGAGCTGAAAATCAGTAATGTCCCATCTGGAACCTAGAGTTAAGTAATGCAAATAGTAGAAGTGGGAGAATATGTACAAATAAAAAAAAAGCTAGATTAACTTTCTCACGTGACAGAAATAGCACAGCCCCCATCATATTTCCCATAGAAGATGAAGGACACTGAATGTAGCAACATACTGGATTTCTGCCCCCCATTCCAGCTTTCCCACTGGGACCTGTTAAACATTATTTCCTCAGTATCAGACTGAAGAACCATTATTGCATGCAAATCCATAGACTTGTAGTATTTTGACATAGCTACTAGGCTCAGAAGAGAAGTTGCAATGCAAAAATACTATTACAAAGGGAGTTAAGAGGCCTTACTGGAAAAATACACTGGTGACACCAGCATGAATGAAGTTTATTTTCTGATACTAGCACAGTTCAGTTCGAGACAAACCCTCAGACTATTTTCCTTGCCTTTCAGCCTGTCCTCACATCTGACTTCATTGCTCCATAGTCATAGAAGTTTTCTTTTGCTCCCTGCAGGCCAGGCTGCCCCTCCACCGCAGACGTCCATCTCCAAGCACACAACCCAAGACCACTTCCAACTCCACCTATCCAGGGAGCAGCTGTCCTGCTGTTTTCTCCACATGCGTTATTTTCCTTCCCTAGGTCTTCAGATCCCCAGTGAAACAGCAGCCAGTCTTTTGGCTTTAAAGGATCTCTTTAAAACAGACATTCACACAGCCTGCCATTTCAAAGGCTGGCTGAGCAGGAGAAAAAAAAAATACCACAAGAAAGGGAAGGGTATGAAAAATGAGCATGTTCTGTCTGTTTCAATAATATGGAAACTACGTTTATAACCTTTTCCCACTTTAAAATACCCCCCCTGCTATAGTTAAGTGAATGCTAGCTTCCAGAATGGATATAAACCACCAGCCTTTGGAACGGGAGGAAATCAGGAGAGGTTTTATTGCTGAAAGGTCAACAACACTTACAAAGTGATTCAATCTTTAAAGCCCCGCAGAATTTCAATTTAAAAAAATAAAAATAAAAACAACACCATGGGGGGACCA
>WUAM01000107.1:5926182-5966839 GCA_024336885.1 Actenoides hombroni | reverse complement strand
AAACAACACCATGGGGGGACCAAAAAAAAAAAAAAAAAAAAGAAAGAAAAATAAAAAAAAAAGAAAGCTCTGAAAATAGGAATCTGCAAGGAGCTCCTCACTTTGTGACCCCTCGTTGGAAGCGCCGGCGCAGAGCGTATGGCCACTGCCACCTACAGACAGAGCCGAGCACACGGCCCCGGCGCAGGGACACGTTCTGCCCGAGCCAGGATGTCGCGATGTCCGCTCCTTAGCCCCTGGTCAGTCTTTCCCGAGTGTGCAAGATCAGCTGTCGCGCTAGAAGGCTTGCGGAAACGCTGCACGCATCCGAGATAGCCTGTGACAAAAAGCAGCCAGGAAAACAGGCGACGAGAGCGTTGCTCTTGATGTGTCTATTGGCAGCGGACAATAAATGGTACAGAAGGAGAACAGAGGCTCTTAAAATACACTCTGGATTGGAAAAAGAAGCAGTTCTTAGACACACACATAACCAAATCATGTTTACAGTCAGGGAATATTGACCAGCAGCAGCTTTGAAAACATCATTGTGGGAAACAAAGACAAGGATTTTAAATGGAGGGAGCCGAAAAGAAAAGAGAGTCAGCTGTGTTAGCAGTTACAGGTGATAGCACTGATGCTTCTCCTACAAGCAAGGTCTTTTCTTTCCTTTCTACAGCAACATTAAATACAACTGCATGCAATGTAACCAGCACACATGTGGAATGTTCCTGTCCTCTTCCCTTCAAAGCGACACATTCAATAGCATGATCAAGTTCCATTCAGCTTCAAGTGTAAGAAATGAGAGTTGATGATGAATTAATGAAGTCTTAATTAAAAAAAAAAATTACTAGCAGAAGAGTACAATTTAGAATTCGGCCTCCAGATGAAGATAAAGGCTTTGAAAAGCAAATAGAAAGCAGATTTTTCAAAATCATTCCAGCATTACAATTTTCCCCAGTTAGAAATAAAATTGGGCTGAATTTTCAAGACAAACTTTTCTAACATTTCTAACGAGCATTTCAAACGCTCTTTGCAGAATGTGCCCTTTTCTTTACTGGTATGCTGGAATGCTTCAAGATTGGGGTTCCTCCCCCCCACAACAAGTGACAAGCAGTGTTTAAATTTTCATTTCATTAGGTTACAATATGAGATTTTGCACGGATCAGAGAAATAAAGGCAGCAACACTGAATAGAAAGTGTGGAGCCCTTAGAACATTTATTGGCAAGATCTTACAGCAAGAGCATTTTCATGAAAAGATGGAATATTACACACACTGAAATATATATACACATGCTATTTTTTTGTTTTTAAGACTGGAGAAGCATTTACTTAATTCTAATTGAAGAAAAAACCACACTTGCATCACTTTTAATTTTAAGCACAATGGAACTATTTACAAGAGAGTCAAAGATCTTCCGTTTCCTTGGAAAATCAGATTTATTGAACACATCTAAGATAAGAATCCTTTATATTCATAGTCAGCTTCACACCACCAAAAACATGGATTATCATATCATCTGCAGGACTGGTATGCCACAAATATGCAGCATATCCTGACAGAGCTCCTTGAAAGCACTTGGTCTCCTCAACATGAGATAAGTGCTGCACTTATGTAGTAATGGCAGGAGAAAAGTGCTGTACAGATCTGAGCCTGCCATAGTTACCCTTCCTAAACCATTTTCAGATGCAAATTTCCAGAAACAAGTTAGTGCACCAAGACTACGTGTTGACCAACTCTGCCAAATTAAAACACTGGTAGCTCTGTTACTTATCACATCTATCCACACAGTTGTTAACAAGGCAATTTTTATTGCACCCTCAAAAAATAATTTAAAATAATTCACCTTCCATGCTTTTGGTCCTGAATATAAAAAGAGGCCCCCTCCAAAAGCTTTACCACAGGATGGTATGAACACGTATAATTGAAATTGCAAGTTCAATTTGCACCATCAACCATTAAACTCATTTCCCTCACGTAGCAATTCCTATGGGCATGGATGAGGAAGAATCAGCGTCGCAGGGTGCTTCAAACTGTCTAATTCCAGGACTATATAATGACCATACTTGGAGGTGCGTACAGATGGGTAAACATTTCCATTAGCTTGAGATTGTTAATTTATGCTTGAGACTGCAGGAAGTTTAAATCCCTGTTGCACCAGGGCCCCTGCTCCTTTTCAGATTGAGAAGACCATCCTTTCCAAGGGCTGACTATTTAAATACTCATGCTGATCAGGCCTACCTTAGATTTTCAGCAGGCTTCCTCTGAGCAGAAACAGACAGGCTGTGATTAAACTGCAGGCTCATCTAAGTAAGAATCCCTCTGGTCTATCCCCCCAGATAAAGCAGCATAGCTAAATCAACCTGAATTTAAGAGGACCGGGTCCTCACCAGGTGTGAATCAGTCCTGCCAGCCAGATCCTGCTCACATGCGGGAGAAGGAAATACAAGGTAAATCTCAAACCAGAAAATGCATAATTAAGACCATTTCCTGGCAGGAAAATGTTTTGATAGATGTGATGGGACCAAGGGAGGAGAGCACACCCCGAGGCGAACCATCCACATACCGAGTACGATTGAAATGAAACATTGTGGTTTAGACAGATGCTGTTTGTTAGATTTTGGGAGTTAGCAAGAGCCTCTCTGGGAGGTTCATAACAAGTTTTCCCTCCTTTTACAAACTCTAGTGTGTGTTAATATACCCGTTATGTTAAAAAATGGAGGTATATATTCTGACTCCTCCTTAGCTTCTTCCCACAAGAAGAAAAGCACTGAATGCTGTAGGAGTAGAGCTGGGTACACCTGGCCAAAACTAGCTGGGGCAAGGTGTAGTGGAGACAGACCCAAGATCAGCGAACACTTCAGCAAGCTTGCAAAACGCACCTGCAGCCAAAGAAAGCTCCAGAAAGCAAGGAGCAACTTCACATGTGAGGTCATAGCTTGCACAGCACCCAGTTTAACAACAACAACAAAAAAAATAATTAGAAAAAAAATCAGTTATAAGATAACATTGTCCTGGGTAGAGGGGGCTGTATTGTATGGAAGAAGGCTGGAAGCACAACAGTCTTTTCTCATAGGCTTCTAGTTGCTGTCTTTACTGTGTAATAAATCTGTCAAATTTTTTTTTAGCTATAGAGAATCCTCTGCCTCTCCTGTCAGCCACTATAACCTGACAAATATTTCAAAATATACCCTATTTATCCCTGTTCTTCTTTAAAGTGTACAGGAGTATGGAGAAGCACTTCAGAATTATATACAATTTTACACTTTTAATGAGCTGCAGAGCACTACAAGCATACGCGTACACAGCAACTCCATCAGCCTCATTAAGACTTAAAAAGCCATTTCTTTCCATTGAAGAAAATTAAAAATATGGAGTTCACTGATGAAAGACTTAAAATTGAAACGTGATAATGAACCCGAAGGTGGCTTCTTGTTAAACTGACTCCATTGCTCCTGGAATCTAAACCACTCTCTCCCCTTTACAGAACACAGCACTGTGCCACGAAGATTTCGCAGCTCAGCCCCACATATTTGACATTACACTGACAGCTCAGAAGATGTGCACACACAGGGCTCAACTAGAAATCAAAACTTCCACTTCCCAAAAAAAGCTCGTGCTAGTAATCATCTTACCATGATCAAATGCCTCAAGTCGTGTGCACCACACAAGAACAGAGGCAAGCACTTATGTTTAGATGTCTAAGATGCTGCATTAACACAAAGGAAATGATGAGAAGGTGTTGAGTGTCTTCATCGTCTACTTCGGTTTGTCCAGGCAATTTAGGGGCCTTTTAATTTAAAAAAATAAAAATAAATGAACAAAAAAACCTAAACAAGCCACACTGGCATTCTGGGAAAGCACTATACACTACTAGCCAGCCTTACCACTTTGGTAGTGTCATTTTTGGCATTGAATTTGTTGCTTTTTCTGCAGTCTTTCACAGAGGAACTGTCAAGTCAAATTTCTTTTGTCACAGAAAGCATTTCTTTTAGTCTTTCCTTGTCCAAAGGAGTCAAAGAAAAGATCATGTCATATGTTCTTCTTTGGGGCTTAGCTTGGCATTTTTTTGGTCTTTTGAAAGTCAAATAAGGACTGTGTGCTGAAAAAAAGCTCATGACCCAGCAAGTATGCTGAGCACTGATATTTGACTGGAAAGACAACTCTGGCACATCTCCACTGACTATCAAGTGCTTTTGTAGTAGATAACATTCTTTAAGTACTCCACATTTTATATAAAAGATGAATCCAGAAGTCACAAATAAGGTTTTTTGTTTGTTCTTGCTGTATAACTATTTCCTTGAGAATTCCCGTGGCTCTTAGTTCATATTCCTTCCCCAGATTTCTAGCTATAAATCATTAAATAGGCAATAATCTCCTAAAAAAAAACAAAACCCACATTTCTCTGAGCTGCAAAATACAAAGTACCAAACTTTCCTTTGCTAATCCACATTCGCATTTCTTAGCCAGAAACAGAGATTAACAAACACTAGCTGTGAAATGACTTTGTTTCTAAACAATCAATATGTAATAGATGATTAAGTTATCATAGCATGCTTTTCTCATTGCCTAAAAGCAATCAATTGAAATGAACTGTGTATTGGAAGCCAGTTCACAACTACAAGTTCATGTAAGGGTAAAAGGAACTCTGGAGGAAAAAAAAAAAGAAAGAAAATTCACTAATTTTTCAGTAAGAATAGTCCTGATGAGTTCAGGGTAAAAAAACCTACATACTAGAGACAAAGAGAAATAGCTTGTGAAGTGGTTTTTGTTGCTAAGGATCGGGTGAGAAAATTTTACAATAGTATTGAATTCTGAAGGACTTCGAATACAAACCATGTTCATCCATAATAACAATGTATTTTACTTATAGGGGCTGAGGAATCTATTTCACACTAAATGAACTGCAGTCATTTATGTCAAAATAGTGAAGTCTTATGAGAAATCTCATTACCGTACTTCTAATCAAATGTTAGAGAGGACTCGGGTTGTCTTTCATGAGAATGACTCTTGTCACTCAAAAATCAAAAAGCCTGGAGGAAGAAAAAAAAGTCACCTTCCCAGATTTAAAGTATCAGTATTGCCAGCATGTACTTTACTGAGAAAAACAAAAGCTCTGCTTTCAGGTGTGCAGACAAAATTCAGATATTGATCCCTTCTGTAGGAATAACAATAAGGCCTTCTGCACTGTTTTTTTTTTCCTGTTGCCACATAGAACACATTGTTATTTTACATTTGTGGGTTCATTTAGAAAGAAAAGGTGAAGTAGTCTTTAAAACACACTTCGTTCCGCAAAACACAAGCTGGTGATTTAGCACAGGCATGGAGAGTTTGGTTCTACGCTCTGTTTGGGGGACACAGTGCCCCAAATTCTTTTATAGAACATAGTCATAAATTTTTAGGATCAACTGTGAAAACCTCTCAGCCACAGCAGCCCTTGTAGATCTTATACCATGATTCCAATGGAAAACAACAGTTTGGATTAGGCAGAGGCACACAGGTCCTCACCTGCAGTGTCTCTAAGGAGTACTGCTCTGTACTGTCACAGTTATCACCTCACCGGTGCCTTTTCCACAGCTACCTGCCTCCTGTGAAGGAAGATTATATTCCGTCTTCCAAGCTAAGCCACCCATGGGATGAAATTAGTGTTTAAAAATCCATGCCATTTTGACCTGTGGGGAACAGGAGACCTTTTCAACATAGGATTTTAGAAAACATTAAAGGGAGTGGGCAGCTTTTCATTCCATTCTTCAAAATATCAAAATTTTAGAAACTTTTTCTTTATTCTGCTGTAAGAAAATTAAAGTTACGCTGACACTACTCAGCTCTTTTTCAGTTGTATAGTTACATGATGCCCCATTTCTTGTTCTCTAGATATTTTTTCCTGCCTTCTTGGCTTTACCTCTTCTTCCTTATCTGATTAGAACAACTCACGCCCATAGTAGAAGAAAGCACATCATGGCAGAGAGCTCATTGTGATGCCATGGAATCTAAGTTAGAGGTTTGGATTCATATGACCATGAAAGTTTAACACCAGCACAGACTGATAGTGCTAGGAATAAGTGTTGAACTTTGGACCCTTGGTGCTAAGAGGGAGAACGTAGGGATAGAGGGGACATGCTGAGAGATGTGCACATGGAAAGATGGGGGAGTGAACTATAACCTCTTCCTTTTGATAGTTACTTTCTAGAAACCATTTATATCCTTACAGCTAATTTAAGACCTTTTTATGAGGAAGGAATCCAGCGCTTTGTTTTTAAAGTTATCTGATTTTAGGATTATTAAAAAATACTCAGTTACGATATATAAGCTGCATGCTCTGCCTTTTTGGGGCTGTTCTAGATCCTAGACCCCTTAGTTGCTGCAGCTATTCAGAAAAAGAGCCATGAAGTAGACACCTACACATAAAGTTGAAAATTCAAGCTTATGGCCTCCTCTGTCATTGAGGAATCAAGAGCTGAGTCCTCCTGCAGTTTTCCTGCTGGATGTCCCAGCGAGCACAAGCAGACTTCTTCAGGCCCTGGGGCATGGAGCACAGAAAGAACAAAGCAATGCACTGCACCCTTTTGATGCATCTGACATGTCTCCTACATTCTGGTTGTCGACTTTATTCCTGGATTCAGAAAGGAAGAATAGGAAAACGCAAGAATGGTTTTAATGGTATTTCATAGTCAGAATGGAGAAGACCCGAGGTTGTTCTGCAATTGTTTCCTTCTTGATCTTGTGCATCCTCATACATCAAGAGCATCATCCTAGTGCAATGTCACAAGAGAAATATTCTGATGGAGTCTTGAAAAGAGTCCCAAAAGACACAGAAAGACTACAGTAACAGTAGATGATCACTGGATTCTTTCCATTAAGCTACTGCATTTCAAGCTGCCTGCTTCTTTGAACATGTTCATGGATGGTTTTCCAGACATAGTTTGTAGCAAAATGTGATTATTTACTACTTTCCTACATGGAAAATTACAGAACATGAAGGCGTGGATGCATAAATTGTTTTGCCATAATCACAAAGACTATAGTTTCCAGATGGAATGAAGATGAGACAGCATTTGAGCTGATATAGCACATTAGTAATCATTCATTAGTATTTATCATACTAATTCACACTTCAGGAGATCCAGACAGAAGCATCACGCAAGCTGACATGAGGACCTTCAATTCCTGCATATAAACAAGTCCTTGTGAGCAGATAGGCAGCTCCAACAGTGTCTAACAAATTCCTGATACAGGAATTAGAGATTTGAGAAAAATTCCAGTGTTTTAAAAGGCTGTTGCTTCTGCATGAGGAATGGGTTTTATACTAAACAGTTTAAATGTGGTATTCACTTTTAAACAGCCCGGAAAACTACTAGATATATTTTCCTGACAGAATAATAGACTAATGCAAGTTTGTTGTAACTCTTCTCATGGCTTTAAGAGTTTGTTGCTTTAGTTGATGTATAAAAGAGACTGAAAACACCTAGTATTTCTAAGACACCCACAGTTTGCTTCTAGCTTTTGCCAAATACCAGGAAGATAAAAGCTATACTGTAGCAAGGAGGTGATCTAAAATAATATACATTACACAGGCTGGTAATGTAATAACACCCTAGGTTCAGCCCATGGTATTTCACCTACTGGTGCAAATATATTGTGTTCATGCTAACAAATGTGCGATCTCCAGCATGCAGAGAAAGGTTTTGCCTTACTAAGTACAACGACAAGAATAAAAACCTGTTGGCGACACGCTTAGGCAGTTAGGAATCACCTGCCACATGCACAAGCCCTCTTGCTTTTCACTGTTTTAGGTACCATGTCCTGCTGATTCCATTGCTGCATGAAAAGAAAAAGGCAAGACTCACATGGTCAAGTGCACTAAAGAATAAAATAAGATTATAACCATCAACTACAATGTAACAGCCAGTCTTATACATGAGTTTTGTGAGACTGGCTCAAAAAATACTCTAGCACTAGAATGTATATGGAAAAACTAATAATGAGCTATGCTCTAGCTAGACAGCTGTATTCTTCCCCTCTGTCTGGATTTCCCTGTTGTCAGGTTGATTAATGGGATGTCTTCACGTTTATCTGCTTTTGGATATCTTAAATCTCAACAAGTCCATTTCATGTTCTTGCCACCAACATTTCCAGTAGATTTCTTCTAGTATGTCAGGATGACAGATCAGTTCCTGCAGCCAACCTTGTAGAGAGCTCATTATTGTTTCAGACTTGTGTACTCACCCTGGAGGTCCTCTGTACAAAGGCCTCCAGGGTTTTAGGTCATTTTATAATCTATGTTGAATAAAGGTGTCATTTTTCTACTAGAGGAAGCTTTGGAGCAGAGTTCAAAGCCACATTCTGAATTTTGTACTGTTTTATATCCTTGGTCCATATACTAAGTAACAAGAATGCACTTGATCTGTTTTATTTATTTGGTTGTCTGCTCTACACTGAAGTGCCATAAAGCTTTTTATGAGATACTTTGATTATTTTTCTTCCAAAAGTTTCAAGCCCTCACTGGCATCACAGCAACATTGTCAGTACACAGTTCTAATTCACTTGTAAAACGTTACTGGTTTGAAGCTAGCATCCAGAAATCACTCTCAATATTTAAAGAGATCATTTTGGAAAAAAAAAAACACAGCTGAAATTCCTTATGCTAATTCCTAATAAACTAATTTTTGCCCTCTCTATGGGTTTTTACCAACATCAGTGAACTCAATCAGGAGCCAATGTACCTGTATCAGCAACAGTGCTTTATTATGATAATCATTGGTTTTGCACTGGATGAATTGGAGTGAGCAATGAGGTGACAGATTGACAAGCCACATAAGAGAGAACGTATCCTGCGCTGCTCCACGCCGTGCAATCATTTTCTGATGCAGCTGAAGGACAGGTTGCCCACATTGTCTTGCAAGATGGTTTTAACATCACAGCGTAATTATTTGACATCACTGGAATCAGAGATAGAGCTTTAATTGTCCCCTTTTCCCTTCACCCCTAACAACTCCTTCCAGTACTTGTTAGCCTAAACTTTGGTACGGAGCCACAACTGTGTGCTGGAAAGCTATTTGGTGTATTGCCCTGAGGTGGCTTGAAGGGATCTGTGCTCATGGAGACCCCAGCACACTCAGGGGAACGCAGGCATGGAATTTACTTGGAAATCTTGCCTTTCTAAGGAAAATGAGCATGCATCTCTGGTTCCTCTGCTGCTCCCACATATTAAAGGAAATCATGGTTCATATTTCAAAACTTGTGATGCTGGCCTGGAAATCTGGGAGCAGGAAAGAAGAAGGAAGAGGATATTTGGTTTCTTTCGTTTGAGTTCTAGGGATGGCAGTGGACCTTAAGTAGGACTTTTCCCCATATCCTTTGCTAAGCATGGTTTTACACTAGAAATCTGAACTTTCATACATAGTGAAGGGCACTTCCTCTCCAGCGAAGGTCAGAAAAGTGCCTCAGAAGATCATCTGGTTCAAATCACACCCTTTTTTCCCCTGCCTGTTTTTCTGAACTGGTTTATGGTCAAATGACCGATGCCTTTCAGCCCATGAAATTATAACTTCTGCTGAAGTAGTACAGAGCTCAGGGCATGCAGCCATGTTAGCATATTAATGTCTTCTATTTACTAAATGCTTTGGATCAATTTACCTCCTAAAGCTATCTGGCTGTATGCTTTAACATGATTAGCTAAATGTTTATTTTGAGAAGATAATCACTTTATCACTTAGATCTACCTTTCAGTGGTTTAAACAAGCAGTTAAAAGTCTAATGATAATTGTGCCATTTGCTCATCAAGTCTTCTTCCTTCAGTTTTGTTTGGTTTTTTGTTTATTTGGGTTTTTTTTTAAACAGTAAAAAGGAACATACCCTTTAAAATTAAAACAAGAAGGGAACACTGAACAACTAATACATTTGGATTAGAAACATGAAAGCCAGAAGCAGAAAGTCAAATACTATGAAATTTCAGATATTGATTTGACCTATATCAAACCTGAAACTGCCTCTACAGCTGTGTTCAGGTTGAAATCACAGCTGATATGCCTGGTTTTGCTCATTGATCAGTATTAACTTCAATCTTTCATTGGTGTAAGTAAATCCTTAAGTATCTGTTCACCGTGTTACAGTATGAGCTCATGAACAATGCTTACAAGATCAAAGGACAGATATTTGAACTCAATTCAGATCTTGAATTTACTCTAAAGTTGATATAAACTGGTTATACACGTTTCTTCCTCACACTCTCCAGAAGGTGAAAAATTACATTATTTATAAAAGTTTAATGCTCACATGAAAAAAAAACTTGCCATAGTGGAGAAGGAAAACATTTAATAGCTTTCATTCTGAAAGGTGGTTACCACTTCTCACAGTGACTTTTTTCTTGTCTAGTTGACAAGACACAGAACACTTAAATGAGAACATCTGCAGCATTCTTTCCATACTCCAGGGAAAGCATGAAAAGCAATATGTTAGGGTAAGAGTATAAGCAATGGGGATTCTTTCTGTGCAACTCGGTCAAAAGATGCTGCATGTAGGCATATTTAATTTTTAAAAAATTATTTATTTAGAATTCTTAAAGAAACCAGCTGTTGTAACTGCGTCTCTGCTTCAAAATCCTCCGAGTTTAGCAGTTGGAAGCTGACATACTTATTCCATTAATTTAGATGTCTGGAGCATTTCCCATATAAGAATAATTGTGCTGCATAATGCATGACTATTCATTCTCTGGTAATGTCAGTTGAAAAAGAAGCAGAGGGGGGGCAAGGGGCAATTTCTTTTAATTTTTTTGGTTGGGTTTTATTGTTGTTTCTTTTTCTTGTATCAGGGTCCAAATGTCGCACTTGGAAAGTTTCAATAAAGTCTAAGAATGTCAGTGCTGCTTTCACAGGACTTAAGTTAATATGGTCCTGCCTAGGTCGCTGAATGGTCATCAGCATCCTCTTTTGGTTTATATTAGGCACAGTGTCTCATCGTTTTTATAGGCTGGGTCTAATAGCTTCCAAATTTTAGATCGGTCTCAAAAAAAGGACACACAGCGAACTGTTATCCAATTATGGACCAGTCACCTGCCTAACCATCATTTGCTTCCTCAAGTGAATTCTATTTCTAAAGAGATAGTAAATTCAGCCAACACAGCACTTAGTTTTAGTACTCTTAAAGCAGAAGAAAGTTTTATAAGAAAAAAACCCCACCTCCTGAACACTAATCTTATCTCAGCCTTTTTCTTGTTGTCTTCCAAGTTTCCTTCTGGATCTGTGGAAGAAGTGGCCCTCCCCACTTATAAACACTCAAATTAGTTGTACTCCAGCAGAACTTGTAGAACGCTGCTCTGCAGCCCTCATCTATCAGAATAGCTTCTCTTGGCCAAGTCAACACATCTGTCAGGTGTTATGGTATGCATGGCATGAAAATGTGAGCTCTTCTTCACATTTTCATATGATGCCATGCATACCATAATAAAGAAATATGAAGGCTTGTAAGGGGAATGAGAATGCTTATTGAACAGCTTATTTATTAGACTAAGCTGTGTTCATCTAAATTCCTATACTGAAAAGTCATCTAGAAGTTCCTTGTCCATCCTGGCTTACCATCCCCATCTATTTCTACACTAAAAGGTTTAACAGAAGACACTAAAAAGTACCTAAGTTGGTATAGACAGTGTTTCTGCTTGACTTTGCTATGAATTATAGAAGATTGCTTGGCAGACATTATCCAGAAATGTCCCTGGGCTTTTAGACCATATGAGGTACGGAAAGTTGTCTATCTCAGCCTCTTGGCAGGTCAGCCTGTTCAAAAAGGGAGACACAATGCCATGGGAAACTATTAAAACATCCCAGGGCTTAACGTTAACTTGCACACAGACGAGACCTCAGAAATGCTGCACTCTGATTCCCAGTCTGGAGAGTCTCCCTCCTCTCAATATTGATGCTCTCAAACAGTCCAATATCAGGGTGCAATTAAACAATGCCTCTTATCTATGAACAACTATGAACCACCCATTAAAAACAACTCCAGTGTCCTAGCTGTAGGATTTCTTTTGTTTTAATCCCATGTACTAGGTGACCCTGGCTGACCAAAGAAATCAGATGGTGCCAGCAAACATCCTGAGGCCCCATATCAACACTAGCACCCACAACAACTCTCAGCACGGACACGATAGCCATGGACTTTGTGTAAACCACCGAGGTTAAAAGTAAATTAACTGAAGAAAACAGTAGAATAAACTTTGGGTGACTAAAGCAATAATATAGAGATGCTACTAACAGGTGCACAGAAATGGGAAGAAATAAGAGAGAAAAGTGAGAGATCAAGATAAAAGAATGAAAGACTGGCCTACTCTATTTGAAAAAAAATGGTAAAATGGGTTAGAACCATCCTTTCTGCCAGGGAACTGTGTATTTTATAACACCAAAAACCATACTGCTTTTCAAAAAAAACCTTTGTAAACCACTTTAAACCCAGTAACCTGTAACTTCTCATCCCATACAGGTAGTTGTCACTTCTTATGATGTTTAATCACACCGTAAGAAAAAAAAGTGAGTTGCACAGACTGATTTGTCCCATGGGTCAAATTCAGCCAGGCTAATATGAGCACTCTGATCCATCCATTAGCTTTGAAAGGATGTAGTCATGAGCTACAAATCTGACTAGCGGCAGAAAGAAGAATCAGTGAGGAAAGAGACATGAAAAATTGGAATACAGTATGAATTGAGGTGAACAGAACCAGTGTGAGAACGAGAAACAGAAGTTAAAGATCAGGCAAAAGTCAATGCAAACGTAACAATCTTCCACGCAATCTGCTCTAAATCCTCCTCACAAGGAACACTCAAGAGAATAAAAATCTGTACTGGCTCTTGTTTGTATGCAGGCTTGTTGATTGTTTTATTTAAACAGAGATGGCAAGGAAATTCTGAAGAATGAGAGACCTATCAGCTTAGTCTGTGCTCAGTATTTCACCAAAGTACAAAATGATTGGTTCAGTATGGTACTAGCTATCCAAAGGTAGAGACCTGAAGGTCGTCTTCCCATTAAGATGTTCAACAATAAACTGATTTTCTGTTATCAGCCTGCTTCTGAAGACAAACATGATTCTACCACTATCTACAGTATTTAGAAACTGTAATAAATATCCCCCTTTGATGACAATAATAACTATGAATTTAAGCCCTAGAAATAACCACTCCACTCTTGGTAATTCAACGTGAAAATGAACAGGCACTGAAAAACCATAAGAAATAGTCATCAACTGAGGTGACAGCAAGAGCAAAATGACCACATTGTATAAAAGAAAATTATGTAGAGTGCTCAAGAATGAAATAAAAGCATCCTACACCAAATATATGGTGCAGTGGAGATAAAACAAACCCTACAGTGAAAGTAGGACAGTGTTAATCACAAGCGAATCATGCGCTCATCACATGCACAAAGGGAAGATCATTAAAGAGAGAAATTACCACATGAGAGAACACAAACAAAACTTCAGGGGAGTCTACAAAGGAAAAAAGTAAAAGGCATTATGTATGAAAGTCGAGTGTATTCAAAAGGAAATGGAAAGCATCTTCAGAAATAGCTTTAAAAACCATTCCCATGGACAGAGGGCCTGCAGCCATGCCATTTCATAAAGAGTAGCCTGCTGTAAGAAAAACAAGGAAGTATTTCCCATTTTTTTTCAGCACTTCTCATTATTAGTAGTAACTACAGGGGGTTATATACTATTCCTAATAATCTTCACAACTGTTCTGTGGATCACAAGTTCTGGTGACATTCCTATTCTCCCCCTGTGCTTTGGACACATTTTTCTTTGAAGATTTTTCCACTCATTGAGTAACCATAAAGGAAATTGTTCCTTAGCAATTAGTCTCATTTTTGTGTTATTACAATTTTTTTTATGTGAAAGAAACAGCCTCATATGAGCAAAAGTGTTTAATTTTGTATATTGACAGATCAAAAATGCTTGAAGTATTTAGTACTGAACTCTGCCTGAATGATAACAGAATGGAAAGGCAATTTTCATGTTTTATTCCACATATTTAAAACAGCCACCTCCGGTCTAGAACACCCCAGATAGGTTTTTAGTCTTTCATTTTTTAAAAATAAACATTGGAATTATTCTGAGTTTCTCTGTTAAAACTGATCCACAGTCCATCATGACGGACCATGTTGACTATGTTTACTGGAAAAATAGATTATCTAGTCTCCAAAGTGAATTTCCTTTCCTTTTAAGATGCTCGTAGCCAGGATTAGAAACCTATCATTTCCTCCTTTCAGTTTACTACTTGTATTCATCGTTATGAATCATGCATCATAAAAATTTATTGCAAATCTAGAAATGAGATTCAGGAAAAACAAAATCTTAAGTGTATGTCAGTGATTTTATTGGGGTTTTTTTAAGAACAAAATACAGAACAAAAAAAAGCTAAGAAAGGTGGAGGTCTAATTTCAGGTCACACATCAACCTACCCACCAGACATAGTTACCTACTGGTTGACAAATGAGCCAAATATTTGATCTCTAAGTCCTACCCCAAAGGTCTACACACACAGAACCACCTCGATCTCCAGCAAGGACGCAAAGCCAACCTTCATAATGCACAAGCAGCAAGGTCAGCAAGGCTCCAATTTCAGGGAAATTTCCTCTCTTCCCACACAGTAAGATACTGCAAGAATTCAAGTATGAACTCCAGACACCACTCGAAGCAGATTGGGGTTCTGCCTTTAACTTCAGAAGGACCGCTCTCATCTGTGTGTCTCAGATCTTTGGTTGTCAGTGTATTCTCCACAAATCTTCCAGCAGTTCCACTAACAATTTCAATAAGGAAGTGTATTTGGTCCTCCTCCCAGGATTGCTGTATTTTGCAGGTACTGAAAACTGATGTACAGCCAACATTCAGGTGACACTTGAAACATGAGCTTGCTTAATATGGCCATTTAAAAACATCAATAGAGATATATTTTAAATGCCATCAATTTCTCTAGAAATGTCAAGCCATTAGTAACATTCTTTGCACTAAAACACAGTTTGAGAGGGTTATGCTTATGCAGTAAGTGAATTAAATTACCTCCTGGCTAACGATTTCAGGGTGTAAGGACTAAAATGTTTGGATATCTAACGACTGTATTTTGGGCAGTTTGCTTTTGGTTAGGCAGATTTTTCCTACTCGTTAGCTCCTAGCCTCTGTCACACAGAGCACTTAACCCATATATTTCCTCTTGCATTGCACCACTTTTAGACCAAGGTCTACCTCTTCCTCGTATGCTTCCTGTCCCTTGACCATAGAGCTATAAAGAGGTTTGAAACCTTTGGTTAAGGAAACTGTAGCTCAAGCTCAGGACGTGCTGCCAAATAAAATGTAGGCCACAAGACTAAACTTTGACCCAGGCTAAATGCCCTGTGTGCCATCCCAGTAAAGTTTCAACCATGGGTTGAAATAGGCACTTCCAACTCCTAGAAGCAGAGATAGGCCTGCAGTCCACCTTTACACAAACCCTCTACACAGAGTGCATCCTATCTATGGAAGTAATTCCCGACTAGAAACAGGAAAGGAGATTAACAAATAGGTCATTATGAAGACAGTTAAGAAATAGAGCTACCCCCGTAGAACACTTATCAACAAAAACATATCTGAATTAATTCTCTACAGCAATACAGTATCTCTTCAACCATCTCCCATGTAGTTGCATATCAAATTTGCTCTTTCAAACAGTGATATTCATTCTTCAGGAGATTTTTTAAATATCCAAATTCAAATTTGAAATGGAATACAAATATAAGTGATAGGAGTGAGCTCTGAAAAAGAGCATGTGAGAAAAACTGCAACTAGCTGACAGGCTACAGACCTGCCTCCCCACGGCAATTTTAGAGCAATGGTGTCCATAAGATAAAAACAAACCAAACAAAACATCTTCTCACAGAATGAGAAAGTGTGAAAAAGGTACACCATACAGTATACTTTCTCACCAACATCACAGAATTGTCCCTTGTCCACAGGCATTCACCCGGAGTGCAACAACATGTAGGTGATGGACATGACCCAGGGAGGTCTCTCAATTCTAGCTTTATCCTAGCAAAAGAAGACAAGAATTGATTCCCCAATGCAAGGCAGCTATAAGAGAATTGGTCTGTCCTTTAAAAATAAAGGATAAAGCTTCTTTTTCTTCCCCCACTAGGGTGTAATAGGTGATTCTTTGACTCAGGGCTTCAAAAGGCCTTTTTAAGCCTGAATTTAAATGCTTTTTGAGAAAACAAAAATTATTTTAGTAGACTTCTGACACTTTAGACTCTGCAGTCAAACCATGCTAACCTTCAGAGAAATTCGTTGAAAGATACAGATGCTTCAATGGGGGTGACAAAAATCGGTAGGAATATTTTTTCCACAGTGCTATTGTTTGATTTTTCAATCACTAGTCATGGCTATTAACTTTTCCTATTTATACACTCTTTATTTCCATATACTTTCTGTGAGCAGAATTTATCACAAATCAGTTTCCAGTTTTCATACGGCTGAACAAAACATGAGAAGTCCAAATGCTATGATTAAAGCACTAGCTTTGCTATATTAAAAACAAAACAAACACTCAGCATGGGTAATTAAGCTTCTGATTCTAGTGTGTCATCAAATGCAAACGCTGCAAATTCCTTATGATTTCCAAAGTAAGGACTGCTACCAATATAGTTTCCCAATCACCACAAAGATCTATGACACAAATGGCATTGGATGTAAAAATCCATAAATAACAATTAAAAGCCACAGGTCCTGCACATTTCAGTTCTCTTACTGATATTCAGGAAAGCATTAAGGGTATCAATTTAATTCCTGGCTAAAGGTTTAGATAACAGATCTAGTTTAAATCAGCAATATATGGGCTCTCATCTGCAGTCTCTCTATAGATCAAGCAATGAGATTCAGCCAGTTAGTGTTATAAATCTAAGACAGAAACTCCAGACAGCAGATAAGTAATTCACTCTAACACAGTACAAGTGGGAAGCATAAGATTTCTCTTCATAAACAGGTGATTTTTTTTAAATTAAAATTAGTCATTTGCAAATTATTTTTGCTCAAGTACAAGAAAAATGGGGTTTTGGAAGGAGGATGGTCCACATACCAAGGGCTTCAGTGTTGTCTAATCAGCATTGCTAAATACTTCATAATCCATAACCTAGGTCTGACACAGAGCCAGTGTCCAAGAGCCTATAGCAGTACAAGGAAGAATCAGGGCCCATCCTGCAGCTCAGCTGAGATTTACACATTTTAAGATACCTCCAACATAAACCTCCTGTGACTGGAGCAGCTGAGAAAACATTTATACCAAGCATCCACATCTCTTGAGGCTTGCCCATTCTAACTGTTTGGTAAAGATTAAAGTAGCAGTGACATAGTATATGCTTGCACCTTAGTTTATTATCAGCCATAAGTCTGTTCCCTTCCAAAATTTGCAGAGTTGGTAGAGAAGAATGTTCATTGTGTTGTCAAACTCATTTGGTTTATCAATCTGAAGCAACTCTGTTCACTTTGCTAAGGCAGAAAACTTAGTGTGAATTAACAATAAGCAGCTAGGAGTGGGCAGAGCTGTGCATAAACCAAAAAGAACAGCCTAGCTTCTAGTATTGTGACTACAACCTCCTAGATCAGTAGAGCCACTGCAAGAAACAAGACAACACGGTTTGAGGGGGTGTTGTTTTCTTTGTTTTGGGGTTGTGGGTTTGTTAGGGTTTGGTTCTTTTTGGGTTGTGTTTTTCTGTGTTGGGTTTTTGAAGAAAACTCCGCATCTTAAGCGAGGAATAAGAACTCTTTCGATGCTTGCTTAGACACGACATCACAACTCTGAAATCAAGCATTCCAAATGAGAAGACAATTGGTTTAGAACTGGAATTACAGCTAGTCAAAAAGTTACTTGATTATAAAGTAAGATGAGGCAGTAGGTGCTGCCTTAACTTCTCTGCTATATTTCTGTCGAGAAGTGTGTTAAAAGCTTGTTTTCATAGGTGCACTTTGCATTTCATTGCTTCTCATTTCATTATACATTGAGATTCAGCATTGCCAAAAATGGCTTTTTATAGTTGAGGGGAGTTTTTTTAATCCTTTAATTTAAAAGAAACACAGAGAGCCTCAGCTAGCTCTACCCCTAGCTCATGATTTATTTTACAAGCAGTTTCACACAGCTCTTTACTAAACAGACATCCTTTGTGCTTTATTACAAGTTTGCTCCATTGAGTCATTCTCTCTGTGGGATGTTGCGTCTATATTTTATTTTGCTCCAGCCATTAATTACCTTGTGGGCCTGTATCATGTGTCTCTCAGTCTCATTTATTATAACGGTGCCTGGTAGTGTTGCTTAAGTTAAGAGGCTGTCACTGTTTCCATTAGAAAACCCATCTCTCGGGGGCTTATAAGTCAGCTGTAAAACTTTACTCCTGGCTGATGGTTGGCATACATGGCCACAGCCAGAAGGGTTCTTGATTTTCGTAACATTAAATTGAGCTAGGAAAAAACCCTCCATGCTTTAAAGTCACAGAATCAGACATGAGTTCTGACACAATGTTTGCGAAACTCAGAAGCAGCTTTATTTCTTTGAACCAAGTTTTACAGGCTATTTGCTGATAATTTAAGTCAGTGCTTGTGAATTTGTGGGTTTGTTGGTGTGGGTTTTTTGTTGTTTGTTTTTTTGTTTTTTTTATAGTTGTACTGGGCTTGGAGGGGGCTTTTTCTTTGTTTCTTCCCACTGCTTCAAGCCATCCTTTCACCTTCTTCTCCATCATCGAACATCCAACCTTGACACATCACCTCTGACTAACAGGTCGAGGGTCTTCTGCTCTGTGTTTGCTGCTGTCTGAAACAGTTTTTGAGTATTCCTTAACATGTCTGCCCTTCCATTTAAGTTCAACAGCAAAAATAAATTGCTCTTTTCTGCCTATATCTCAGCAACCATCATGTTCACTTGCATTTATTAACTTTATATCTCCACTTTGAGCCGAACTGGGAGGAGGCAAGCCGTGAAACTTCCATACACCAACACCTGATTTCTTCTCAGTTGAGAATAAAAATGGACACCCCAAAAGATTCTTTGTAAGGGTTTTGAGGCAAGCTAGTTTGACAGCCAGGACCCCCAAACCATCAAGGAGCTGTCACAAGCCTCAGAGACAACACTTACCAGTACCAGTGGTGGGGGTTTCAGTGAAGCCAGGAACTTAGCACTGTAACATGTCGATGTCTAGAGAAACTTGTCTGGACTCCACCACAACTTTACAGAAAACAGACTTACAGAAGAGTGACTCTGACAGCTCAGTAGATCCCCAGATGAAAAACACTTCAACATAAAATTTAAAGCCAGCTCTTCCTGTTTAATTCCAATAAATCAATGAAGGATTTGAGTGTAAGCTTTCAATGACAGACAGTATCCAAAACACCACCTTACGAGCTCAGTTGTATGAGTAGACCTTTGTACAAAAAGCACAAGGCTCAGAAACTGGAGATGTGTTTAAGCTTAGTGATTTTATCATGGGAAAGCATCTTTAGAGCATAAGAAGGGTACATATACACAACTATATACGGTAGTAGTACAAAGCAACTGGAAGTCAGCAGGGTCAGTGTTCTTAACCAAATAGTGTATGAAGATTTAGCCTAGGTCACTTCTTCCCAAATAGTTTACTGAACCACAACTGTTTTTCACACACTACAAAAAGGAGCTTATGGAATATAAGCCCGAGGTGTTTAGTATTGGCATGTAAGGCAGTAACTACAATCACATCAGATAAATTTTAAAGAATTCACATTCATCAAAGTCTACCTTTGAGAGTGCTTTGCACTTCTACGGAAAAATCTTCAACGTCCCAATTTGACTAAAATTAGTAATTTCCCTTAGAGTTTTGAAGAAATCACTTTTGTGTCTGCTTCAGTGCTTAGACAAAGCACCAAGAAAGTAATCTCTATACTGTTTTTCTTTTTTAATCTCCTCAAGAAGCAGCAAGGAGATACAACATAACCTTAAAAACAGTGACTGCACAATGCTGTTAAAATCTCCGTATGTAGTTCAAGTGTCTCCACATTGCCCTTCCTTTCAAAACACTGTAGTGGGGAATGAAGCAACCTGTTACAGCAATTATAAAAAGGAAACAAGTTACTGAAGACTAAACTAAGTCTTGACTAATCTGCATTTTATACACACAGATTAACTGCATAATGGTGGAGAATAAGCCAGCTATCAACCACAGAGAGACCTGAGAAAAATTACTGTGTTCATGAGCTACAGGTAGGATAAAAGGGACCACAGCTTTAGCAGGTCAAGGAGTAAGTAATGAGACTGATACAAGACCCAAGAACCACTAAATCAGTTGAAAAAAATTCCAGTTAAATAAAACTACTACCCCTTCAAATCATCAGTCCTTGCCATTAAGCTTCACTTGTCTTAAATTCCCTAGAACGCATTCTGGTTAAACAAACTTCTTGGATAGATGTTGGGTTTCTTATTTCTAGGCTCTCAGTTAAGTGTTAAAACTTCTGAAAATTCACCATCCTCATTCTTTTAACTGCTATATTTATGCTATATTGTTGTCATCTAAAGAGAATTCAATTGTCAGTCACTCCTCAGTGCTACTTTATGCTATTAGTAAGGAAGAATACCTATAAATTACATGGAATGGAAGATGAGATACAGAAACAAAAGGACAATAAATCTATAGAGAATCATCTACTTGATCCAACTGAAAGAACATTAGGCCCAGGGGAAAGGAAAATCCTGCTAGGGAAAAAAAATAAGTCCTTCAAATGCAAACCTAGAATTTTTTCTCAAAAGATACAGTCACATTAGATTAGGAAATTAATCTTACGGGGTTAGACCTAGCCTAACTGAATCAAGCCTTTATGACCCCCTCCTCTGTTAAGCATCCTTTGCAGATTCTCCTAAGAGCAGTATAGCTATCCACAGCCTCTCACTCAGAGAAAATTATTCTCTCTGGTTAAAAAGTGAGTTAAGACATCTTACATCACAATAAATCTTGGTTTTGTAGATGCAGAATCACAACTGTTGCAAAAGTGGCCATAGGTTTGAAAGATAGATCTGGAATTTCTTGGTCCTCTCTTCCAGGATTTGGATTTGGGTTTTAGTTGCTGTTCTTGTGTCTCTTGCGTGACAAATATTCTGGATTTGATGAGATAGCCACTGGCAAGCTCACACAGGATACACTGGCAAAAGATTCCCAAGCTGTTCCAACAAGCGTTAGACATAATACCTAATACTGGAGTTCATGTCTTGAGTAAATCCTCTGACATCATAGGTGTGTTGGACCCTTGGAAGTCATGTCAAAATGTAGTTCCATTTTTTCATATGGATTTCAGGTTTTCAGCTGTGCTAACCCTACAAAAAGAGCCTGGGTATGTAGATTAACAATCCATTTTTTCTGTATCTCTTGAAATTCAAGGACAAAAATAATTCTTTACCTAAGAACAATAGAGGGCAAGAGTGCAACTTTTGACCACAATTTCTGTGATTTTACATTCCTACTCCAAGCTCTTTCTTACTGGGATGGATAGTGTTTACTTATTTTTCCCTGCAAAGTTTACACTGGCATTAAAGATTCACTTCAAACAAGAAGTGGTAGCTCTTATTTAAGATCCATGTTCATATACAGTTCACAGCAAGCTTACTGCCCATAAATCAAACTTATATTTCTCCATAACTCGTCTCAAGCTATTCTGCTCTCTTCTAATCCAAAGAGGAACTGTCAGTCATGTTTATGGGTCAATTTTCACTTTATTACTTTGGTTGACTAACAGGCTTCCTTGCTAGCTCTGACCTATACTTGCCATTGTAAAATAATTAGAAGTGATGCTTCAAAGTATTTACTGCCGTGGGTTTATTAACATTAAGTTTTGCTCAACAAAAGAGGAAACATCACTAGCTGAAGACAACAAAACCTACAGTGGAGTTCGTGAAACTCACTCAGTTTAATTCTCCTAAATAAACTCACTTTACAACAGGGTGGGGAAAAACCCAAACCACAGCAAAACAAAGCAGACAGTGGAGGAGACATCCTGAAGTTCTTGAGAAAAAGGTCTTTAATGCAAGATGCATTAATGCACTTCTTTGAAAAGCCCAAGTTGGTGAAACAGAGCTCAAATATGGGGTTGCTTATCAGGAGGACAGTTTATTAAAGTAAGAGCATATCAGAACTGCTTGTTTAGTTTTGTAACCATTTTGTAAGACATAGTTAAGAAGACTGACAAGCTCTCGAACCGATAGCAAACCTCAAAACCTTCAGTAAGGAAAGCACATATCAATTGAAAGGAAAATATTTGTGTGCCTGAAGCTTATTTTAGAAAAAAAGTTATAGGTCATTTATAAAACACTAGAAGTTGGCTCTAGAGATAAATTTATCCAGGATGCATTAGATGGAGTTTCTGAGGTGTTTTTAACCTGGTTAGTAATGATTACAGAGTCATCCTTTGCATTGCTTTGATATTTCACCAAGATGTATCATTTGGAAACAACTGTCATTTCTCAAGCACTCTTTCTTCAGCAGGGATGGTGACAAATATGTACCTAAGCCACTATTTGGCTGTTGCTAATAGGTGAATGGGGAGTTTCCAGGGCTGAAAGGCAAATGAGTTGCAATAGAAAGCTTGAACTTCTGCCATAGAAAAGAGAAATGGATCAATTCAGAGGTGATAGGGGACGCAAAGTTTCATAAAAATTCAGAGCCATTTTTCTTCCAATCTAAGAGCAGACCCATAATTTTTGGCTCAAAGGGTTTGACTCAAAATTTTACACCTTCCATTTCACATGTAAGTGACAAGCGATAGCCAGGTGCTGACATTGGTCACATCACAGTGCAAAGACAGCTCTTTTTAATGTGGCACTAAGATATCGTCCACAGGGAAGAGAACTCACTTAGCTCAGTATCATTTCAATATCCTGCAAAGATATGCTCAGTTGAAAGTCTGGGAGTAATCTGCAAATGGTTGCAAATTCTTCACCTTCCCATTCTGGGCACATGAACTACATGCCTAACAGTATTTACTACCTCTTCATAGTCAATGAAAAAAATGAAATTTGCTCTTGTCACATCCAGTAAATGGATTACATTTAAATGAATTTAGACATAGCCATAAAGTACATTTGTAAATAATGAGTAGTGCATGTGTTGCTCCACAGAGCAAAGTGCTGAAGTTGCTTTTAATGCCTCTTCTGATACAAATTACATGATTTTTCTTTTTTTTTCATGCCTTTTAACAGGCTGACACCAGAGGTTAGGCTTCTTAGGTACACTGACTGTCCAGGGGACAAACTTGGAGCACTGTGTACATGAATAGCTCTGGAGTGGACTGCTGGGGTCCAGCTCTGCCACTGACACTAGGGCTGGCAGTGACCAGAGGCACTCACGGCAGCAAGCAGGGAGCAGGGAAAAGAAGATGCTATCTGTATTCACAAGTGAAGTCGTTTATACTGAACCTTTCTGACCCTGAAATACAGATGCACCAAAATCTCATCTCACAAGTTTGTAACTCTTCAGGATGGGAGCAGCTTAAGGGGCACAGTAGCGTCAAAGATTTTTTTTTAAGTTTATAGATCCATTCTGCAAACAACATTCAACTATTTTTTGTTCACTCCCATTTAATTCCTTTTGCCAATACTAGAGAGCATGGGAAAGCATAGTCCTGCAGTGGATAATATGTCTGCAGGGTTCAATCCCCCACACAAACTGTTTTATGGAAGTACATGGATTAAGGTATGGAGCATTTGACTGCTGAAATATGAGATTTCATTAAATAACTGCATGAACAAATTCTTCTCTTACACATTTGCAGAAAGTTAACTAAAATGGTAGAATAGTTGAATTAACTTTTCCAGAAATTCTCCACAAGCCTTACCCAGGGGTGTACATTACTCAAGTTAGGTGTGCAAAATAAAAACAGTGGAAAAAAATATTATGTTCTGATTTTCATGCACTGATCAAATGCTCTGGAAGGATTAATTCATTCTTTGTTGTTTGCAAAACGGGGATACCATAATAGATATGTAAATGCTGAGTCTAATTAATGAATTACAATTCAAGCTGCAGACAAGCTGTTGCTTTTTAGGTATTGTATTGATTGAATTCTCCGAGTCTTTTTTTTCTTTTGTTTTAAGTGCACCATTATCCTCCAGCAAAATGTTTGATTTATGATACAGATACAGTGGAAGTTTTAAGTTTTATCCCCAGATGTCTCATAAAAAAATAAAGACAAAGCAAGCATCTAACTAGGAATGACACCAAATGTCAACATCCCAGCAGTTTATACAAGAAATGTACTCTCACACGGGTAGTGCTGCAGAGCACCAGAGTAAAACAAAATAGATGGGTCATCCACGGGGGGGAAAAAGGCCACTTAGAGATGATTAGATAATATATTTTTTGGTAGAACTTTAATCATTCACACATAGCTTTTCCAACCAAAATCAACATGTTGTTCCCCCCGCTCTGATTTGACTTTGTTCACTAGTGTGTAGACTTCCTGATAAGCAATTCTAAGTCAACACCACAAGTTTCATTATTACTTACGTTTTCCATCCACAGATTAATACACAGCCCAAATCTATGCTCAAGACCCTTGGAAACTACAACAATCCTTCTGTACATAGAAAGTCTTGGAGGTAAACCAGTATGATTTGAGTTGTGAGAAGCCACATTGGTAATTTAGCAGTAGCATGAGCCTGAACTTACAGATCATAGCAGACCTGACACAGCAATACTGTTATTTTAACCTTACACTTAATAGCATAGTACTTAAAAGTAACTTGAAAATTATTCAGCAGCCAAGAAATTTTACCTGATTACTCAAGAAAGGCCTAGCTGGCCACAGTGCCCCATCACTTCTAGGTAAACAGCATCCTGTTGTGCGTGGGTAAGCAATCCTAGCAGGCGAGATGCACGTAACCACTGCAAAACCCTCTGCACAAAATGACAAGTGCTACATTTCAGCCCAGCTGCTGTAGACACACTATCACACTCCACGAGTTGGATCAGACATGTCACAGCCCAGACACACAAGGAAAATGAGCTCTTCACTCCCTGTGGTGTTTTCGTATTTATAGATTAGTGTAGAGAAACCCAAGTAGCCACCACTATAACTCTTAAGGGGACAACGTACCACCTCTGCCGTCTCATTAGCCTTCAGGAAGATGTTATTTAAACATTGGAGAGCAAGTCTATTAGATTGCCTGCTGATTTTACAGCACAGACTTATCTAGATCTAAAGGTTGAGTTTAGACTTTTTTTTTAAATCTTTGTATTTGCATGGAAATACCAAAAAACCTTTAACTGGATCTGACAGATATTCTTCTCAGATATTGATGTGAGGAAAAAAAACAGTAAAGACACAATATGGAAAGCTGGTCGAAGAACTAAAATGCTCACAACTTGACAGTGTCCTGTAAAATTGAATAAGTGAAACCTTGCCAAGTCTTGGAGACGGTCAAGAGGAAAAAACCCACTAGTGTTATAGTAATGTCATAAAATTCTTTATTGACATTTCAAGAACAAGTGTCTCAATATTTTTCCCCATAGTATTTTTTTTAATCATCTACTACTGTAGAAATAGGTCGACATTAAAAAGAAATAATTCCTAGTCCAAAACTGCTTTTCCACTGGATTTGATTTAAAGGAGAACTTGGAACTAACTTAAAAAGAGAAGCAAGTATTGCATCCTTTGCAAGGCACTCTGATCATACAGTCAAATTTAGATAATAAAGCTTAGTGACAGCTAAAAAGCAAACTGACAGAAAACAACAAAGCAAAACGAAGCACAGCACACAAAACAACAAAAAACCCAACATCAAACAAACATTAAATTGCTCAGGACATTTGTTCTGGTGCAGATCCCTGTCTGACAAATGATGCTAACTGGAAATCCCAATCCTAGCACTCTGCTTCCCCGAGTCTGTTGAGGATTCACCACCTTTGCCAAAAACAGAGAATGCCCTCCCAGCAGACGTGCAACTCTCAGGTGCCTATTAGATCTCCAGATATACTCACTTGACTTGTGTGTCCTTAACTGGACCTTTCCCAACTTTCTGACTGCAGAGAACTTCTCAGCACCATGCTAATCACTGCACACACACCCACAGGGCCAGGCAGGACAGGGAGCTCAATGCTCTGCTGCTCTGGCAGAGAAGTAGCTCATGGCATCAGTCACAGCCTTAGCCAACACTAGAAAAAAAGGACTAGATGCACGCTGGCATCTGAAGGGGGAAAAATTCTTACACACTAAAGCTCTGGGAGAGCAAGTGCTGTGAAGCTGCTTTTCTTTCCCTGTGGAAAAGGGATGAGGTTGGCCCTTGCCATTGCTATTTCTCCAAAGGCAAAACTCCACAGAGCAGAGGCTGATTGAACTTCCCAGATCCACTTCGTGGCTACGGGCAAGCTTTTTGGACTGGATTAAGAGCCCGAACACATGGATGTGATCGGAGGCCGTGCAGAAGGAGCATCTGTGCCTCAGGCAACCCAGTGTACTCGGGGTGAACAAAAAGCAGAGCAGCTTCTGTCTCCATGCTTCAAATGGTGCAAAATATGTCCCCACTAATGCTACTTGTTCTGGTCCTGGGGCTAGTGGCAGAGACTGCTGTTTCTACTTTTCACAGCATCACAGAACATTAGGGGTTGGAAAGGACCTCCATTTTTTCTGATGTTTGGAGAAGCTTGTGGCACTGGAGGCTTTAAACCTCATGCTTCAATTATGCAGAGATTAAGACTGTGCTTAAATACTGCAGCAATAGGTGCAGATGTTAAATAGCAGAGATTTTCTGCTGTAACCAGAAAACCTGCGTTTAATCTAAATTGGAGTGCAAACACTGGGTTTTATCCGTAATAAAATAGTACCTTAGCTATTCACTTCCCTTCCCACTTGGAGAGAACTCTTTTCTAAAATTATTACAACTTGTAAGAGAAATGTTGTTTTTTTAATCCAGCTTTGAACTGAGATGCCTACCTACCAGAATAAATCAGGAGTTAACTGAGTCCATTGAAAAGAGGGGGTCAAAAGCAAATCTCTGCCTACTTGCACTGCTGCTATGTAAAAGTGCACTATAATTAGGTTTCTACATACTCAGATACTAAAAAGGGGATCATTACACCTGCTCTCCCAAGAATCATTGGTACTCTTCACTAGTTAATTGTCCATTTCTGCTTTCCCAAAAATAAAATGGTAGTTATAACAAGTATTTATCTTCAGTCCTTGGCTGCTTGACAAGGATTATTCAGTGCTTAAAAAGGCAAGCTGGAATGAATTAACAGTTGAACACCTTTTTTTAATTATTATTTTTAATGTTGAAATGTCTGCCTTAAGAGTCCCAGGCTTTTTCAGAAGAGCCAGATGCTATTTCTTTACACCACCTCAGACTTGCAGTGAACAACTTGAGGGGGCAAGAGTGAAGGAATGAGAACTGCCCACACAGCAGGAGAGGGATGAGTAATTTAATTCCTGCTTGCAGACACAAGCTTCCATCTCAGATCTCTGCTAAATACCAACTTCTACTGTAGAGAGGCTGTGCGCCACATCCATTCTTAAAGGACTTGTTTTGTGGTGGGCAGATGCAGGCTTTGACTTTAAAGAGGGAGAAACTAATAAATATTTAAAGACACCCACAGGTAGCTTGTGACTAGTAGTTAACGTCTGTTCAAACTACAGAGGATGCTTCAGAGAGAGATGGCCATAGGCAGTTTGTCCTTGACCACTTGCACAACTTCCACTTCAAACACAAGATGCTTCACTTACCCTCCTGCAGTTACATCTGCCAATATAAATTGTCTGTTTAGACCTGAGAAATGGACCATCATTAGTGCCTCATTAGGTACTAAGAGCTGAAACTTCTGCCGTGACCCATTTGAAATGCAGTTTCTCCTACTCTGGCAGTAAGATTTAGATGTGCAAATTTGACATCTTCACATGTTGAAGATTTTCCTACTAACACCACACAGGAACACATCCAAACCAAGCCAAGGAAAAGCCTTTTGACAGGTGGCATGCCCTTTCAAGTTTACCTTATACCCCACCTCTACTCCATGTGACTGAAATAAAGCAAGTTAAACTTGGGTGAAAATGAGTGGGAGAGCATTGCATCAAATACTCTTCAGAATCAGTTGGTTTACCTCACTTATTTTTTCAAAAGCAAAGCAAATGGTTTACATTTGCAGGGTTTAGAAACTTACAACTGAAGTGGCTGAGATTCCCATCTCATCTTGTGACTCCAGGAATTGCTGCCTGGCAATGGACAGTCTGTGAAGCACAGGCAAGCACCTAATACAATTGATCTCAGTTGGATTTGGCCACTTCAGTATTTTGGGAAACAGAGTCAGAGATGAGGCTCTACAGAGCAAGTAAAACAACAACAAAAAAATTTAATACAACCTTTCCCTAAAACGTCACGAAGTTCCCAGAGCTGAATGAATCTCCAAAATGGAAGGAAAGGGGCACACAAACAAGTTATGCTGAGGGAAGCTGTAATGCTTTCAGCAGCTACTGCAGCACAGCTGCAAGTGGCAGCCTACAGTCCTGGCATCCAGTCTCCAGGCCTGTTTGCTTAATGCTTAGGACCAAACTCCAGTCAACAGAAGCTACTGGGAAGGTGGAATCTTGTTAGTGGACTTCTGTAAACTCACCTGTAAAGCAACATGTACTATTGTTGTTTGGCTCAGCTTATGAACCATTGCTGATGAGTTTTATATCCTCAGGGCTATTGAGAGAAAAAAGAAATTATATGTGTGACTTGACCACAGTAATGTCCATGGAATAGAAATGTTTCTTCTTAGAGAGACTGAAGCCTGTATATATACTAATACAAGGCTTGATAGAAAGGAGTCATCTGACTAGGTTTTCTTTGTATGACCTTGCTTCCATATTTTGGAAAGCATAAAAAACAATGGTTAAATCAGAGTCCAAAATGCCAGGCATGCATATGAAGAAAAAGAAAGAGGCCATCCTGGTAAAAGAGGCTCCAGATACCACACACATAAAAGACCAGTTGATAAGGTTCATGCACTTTCTCATCAGGAGGGACCAGAGGCATGCTGCAGGTTCCCCAGATCTTCCCTCAGGAGGGATGTCCACCTGCTCCCACAGCTATGCTTTTTCCTTTATAAGGTCCTAATATGCACCTGAACCCCCAGCTCCACTCCCACCTGCCTGGCATGAAGTCTATCCAAACACAAACCATATAAGCAAAGCTTCCAGCAGTAGAGGACACTATTCCCCTGCATAGCAGCCTGGCCTCAGCCTGCAGAACAAGACCATTAAAATAAGAAAGGCAAAAGCCTCCAGCCTGGAGCCCCTTACTCCTAACCAAGACAGCCATTGCACAGAGCCCAGGCAATGCACCTTTGAGCAGTGCTTTGTAGAAGGAATAGGTGCAAGCTATTATGATGGACCAAAACCAATATATCTTAACTGTTCCTGCACTAGGAATGTCTGGCTGTACCCGAATTTTTTTCCTGTGTTCGCAAGGCACTACACATTTCAGAATTAAACACGAGCAGTCTTCAGTGTTTAGGTCACACAAACTACGGCACAGATTATCAGCTGGTGAAAAGCATGCCTTGCCGCTTACATTTTTATTAAATCATAGATCAATCTTTCCTGCAGCCTAATAATAGAATATTTATGCTGTCTTCACAAAGTATAACATGAAACTACCATTATTCTGGTTGCCATTCATACATATTGAAAGCTTCCTTCAAAACATCACTATTTTGCTTGTACATTGCAAGAATCTGTTCTTCCAAGTGAAGCATATTAAGATAAAACTGAGGGCTATTCTAGAATCAGTTTTTCCCCCAAATATGCCAATGCACATAGATAAAGGATATACTCCTTCTCTTGGAATAAGATAATTTCTAAATTATGGCATATATACTACTAAAAATCTGCAAGATGAGAATTCAGAGATTGACCAACTGTGTTATTCTTCCAAGTCATCACAAGAGCACAGGAAACTATTCAAGGGGTAAGTTTGTCAGTACATGTCTAAGCTTATTATATCACCTGGTTTTGGTTAGAATCTCATACCTAAACCATCTTGTCATTGAATGACTATGTCCCATAGCAGAAAAAGATGACTATGGACATCAGAAGACACCTCACATGTAGGCATCTGATGGATAATGTAGTTCTGAGCATTGTACAACAGAAGTGAACACAATAGTTTCCAAAGCTACTATTCCTTCATGTGTGTTGGATGTTGTAGGAGAGAAATGAGACAACAGTTAAAATGTTTGTCATCTGTATTATAACATTTTGCTCTGAAATGGTAATGTGACATTTTTCAAAAGTTTCAAACTGTGTGCAATAGCTTGCTAGAATTAAGTGGGGAAAAAACCCCTATGGCTTTTTTTCCCCACATTATTTTATTTCCTTTATTACAACAAATATGTTTACCTTAATTTTCAGAGCACTGATTATGAGAAAAGAAAGGGAAGAGAGAAAATAAAGCAACTTAGAGTTCACTGCCATCATGAAATGCAGAAAACATCACACATTTTTCATCTAATGACAGCTTGCAGTGTAATTGTTGCTTCCACGCTGACTACTCAAGGCGATGGTAACTGATGTTGACACAAGATAACAAGCCATGGCACAAAGCATCTAACACAGAAAGAAAACCCTGGAAAGGGTGTGATAAGGACAGGTCATCATCTTAATTCTTAGACACCAGAGTTATTTGTGGATGGATGTCCATCCTTTCACCAAACCACTGACTCTTTTATACTTCATTTGTATTCCCTTCCCTTTGATCTTCCACTTACCTAAAGAAAAGGAAATGCAGACTAAAAGACTCCATCAGGAGCTGAATATATTTTAAACTTTAGACTTGCCAGTGTTATCTCAGATGATGGCTGTAAATGGAGGACTGCACAGCATCAGAACTCTGCCAGGCACCTCTCACACAGTGTTCAGTCAGGACACTGACCAGCACTCATCGCTATCTCAGTAGGACAAGAGCAAGGACAAGGACTCCTTTGCTGAACCCAAGCGCTTGCAGGAGTTGTGGGCATTGGTTTGTTGTTATTCTCCTATTGATACTAGTGACAACAGCATGACAAGGTTTGTTCTTTAAAATATCAATGTGGAAATGAGACACAAGGGCCCACATTCAGGTCTTCAAAGGCATCTACCCATGTTGCTTCTAAGGAAGCGCTGTAAGGCAGACCACCTCACTGAGGAGCTGGACCAATGAGGCTTTCATGTAAAGTCAGAGGCTAAGACTTTAAGTGACTTTTCAGCTGTGCTGGTACCTTAATCTAATAGCATCACAGTTGTTCTGGCACAACACAGCAATACACAATTAAGCAAATTGGTTGTAAAACATCTTTCCCCATACATAAGTGGTTCAGTCTTCAGAGTCTAGAGCTACATAGTCCTCTAAAGCTAAAAGTTGGTCTTGAATAAGAAAATAAATAATGAATAATAAAAGACTAGAATAATAAAGGACTCGAAGAGCATTTATTTTGCCTTTTGCCTAAAATTGCCTATCTGCCAGCACAAAATAAAATCTTACAAAGGCTGAAGGACACTTGTTCAGTACTGTAAATCAGGGATTTCCAAACAACCTGGCAACATTTGATCCTCCATCCTCTACACTGTCTTTGAAGCCTCCCACCCAAGCACAGACCTCAGCAAGCCATGATTACAATAGTTTGTGAAATCTGTCAAATCACACAATAAGGTAGGAAGGAAGGCTGCAGATTTTCCTGACGTGAAAAAAACCGAGGGCATTAAAGGACATTTCTGGGGTTCCCAAGAACTCCTACAAGGACAAAGAGGACCCGCATGGGGACCGTGGCTCTGTATCTCCTGACAATTAGAAAAAAGCTAATAGAAAACACAAAGTTGATCAAAAAAGAACGACTCCACACCCCAAAAGCAAATCCAGCTCTAATTACGTGCTTGCAGTAAAAATTAGCTGCGCTCACATGCCAGCTAAAGAACTGAAAAATCAGGTTAAGACAAAGATGCAAGGTTTCCTCACCACTGCACTGCCAGTTAGTATACCAAAATATAATTAAATGATTTAGACAAACACGAAGTCCAATTTGTACTTCTTTCTCAGCCGATTAGAGAAATTGCACTCAAAGCAGCTTGTTAAGCAGTAAGTAACATTTTTAAAAAGGCATTTAACAATCTGTTCCTTAGACAACTCCTTTTCAGCCAAATTGCACCTATAAAGTTAGAACAGAACTGCTTTGGAATCAAACAAACATGAGATGCATATTTTTATTACACATGAGGTGGTTAGTGTATTACAATTCAATTAGTACATATATACGTAGTTTTCTTTCACTGCACTTGATAAGCACTCCAGCAAAACCTTTTTACATGTTTACAGCATTAAAGTACATTTACACCCAATATCAGGAAGGTAACACACAGAATAATGAGGTGTGCTCATCATCTTCGCACTGTCCTATGCACCGAACCTTCCCATGGGTTTCTGAACGTGTTTTTTTTAAAGTTTGTTTGAAGTTTCAAGAGCAACCCCCCCGCCCCCATGTCCGTTTGGTGGTTTCCAGAGCATTATCACTCACCCAGTTCCATACACTAAGGGCAGGCTGAGCTTTGTAACAATATCATCGAGCAGTTGAAAACACAAAGTCCCAGTGACCAAACACAAGGGCAGAAGGTACCACAGAGAACCCTCCAACTATTACAGCTGGCCTGGAAAGAGCAGCAATGACCAGAGAAGCATGGCTTACAGCAGCTCTGCTGTTCAGTCCTACAGTCAAGAACATTCATTAGGGCTCCTGGGGAAATTTCTACTTTCAGACCAGAACATTGCTCAAAGTAGCTTGTTCTCTTTCGAAGTGGAATCTACTTACCCAGAGAGAAAAGACCCCAATGCTTCCCACAATGAATAGCTCTTACAGTCAGTCCCTCATCAATGCATAAAACAAAGGCGACCTGGGATTTTCATTGACCCACAGAGCAGCACTGAGGTGCACATTTGCATCATTTTTTGCTCAGTTATTTACACTAAATATTGCTGGATCTTTTTCTTTCATAAAGGGTCACTGGTACCAGTGTAGTATAGAGATTCTTTTTGTCTCATGAATAATCAATCAAAAAATCTGTTCTGCCTTTCTATAGACCAAGCATGCTAAAGATAAAAAAAATATAAATCCTTTCCCCGCCCCATGTGTGTTTTCAAAACAGTTTTGATTAAAACTCCCACTGGATCCTGCATTCCAGTGGGAAACAAATTTTGTGTTTGTGGACTTGCATTTTTGCTTACCCATGGCAAGTGGGTGGCTAGAGAAGAATCACGGAGTAGATCAGGCTATTAAAAGCAAAGTGATCTTTGCATTATTGAAGCTTGTTGTCATGCATATATTATCCAGCATAAATTTTAAATTGTCATTTCTGAAGCATCAGGTCACTGTTCTTATGTGCTCCCACATGAATTTGAAAAAAGATGGTCCTGGATGATCTGAAGATACCAGGCATGTTCTCCTCTATGGCCTTGTCCTCCTCTGTCACTCAGTATGTGACAGCACAGCTGTTTTGAAAAGTTAGGTAGAAAGAACACATGGAAGTGTGGGCAGAAGCACAGGTACTGTCCTACTGGACAAGATCATACATGTCTCTAGATTCAGAAAACAAAGGTGCTGCTGTGGAATACATCAAGGCCCCCTTGTTCTGCTGTTTGCCTTACAGTAATCCCTATACATCATGATATTTAAATACATAAGCAATAAGGAGGACCTTAAACTGAAGTTTGAAGATAATACATCTTAATTCTTTTAAGATGTAACACCATTATCATTATATAATTTGAGAAGTATCATAATTCACACCTATAACCTTATATTAGCATCCTCCAAGCACTGCCAATTTTAGACCTCCCAAAGATCCCTATCTGGACCTCCTAAGAGGTTAAAAAAAGGCAAAGATCATTTACAGATTAATTAACACTGTTGTCTGAAAGTCTATATTAAGCCCAAGATAAGGTCAGTTCAACAGAATGCAACTACTAAGCGAGCACCAATTTTGTTTTAAATCAATACTCAATTAAATATTTCCTCAAGTCTTAGTCATTAATTGCTTCACAGGAGAGCAAATAACATTTTAACTGCCTGTAGGCTGGTAACAAACACTTGCCCTTATTTTGTAATTGTCTCTCTTCCTGGCACCCTCACACTTATTCCTTGATCCTACCCAAACATTCCATGAATGAAAGGGTGATATGATAGTACACAGAAGTAAAAAGAAATAAAATGCATCTTTTTTTGACCACAAAAATATATTGCCATAATAAGCAGCAAATAGAAGAATATCTGAGAAAGTGGTAACAGATCAAAACCCCATCTCTAATGGCTTGTGTTCTTTATCTGCCAAAATATCTCCATATGTTTGGGTTTTTTTAATTTAAGGAAGAAAGTTATCCAGTTTTCAAAACCAGAAGACTTTTAAAAAGAATATTTAAGCTTCTTTTTATATATATTGTTATTGAGCTAGGATTATATCAGTAATAGACCTCAAAATATTTAAAAGGGGATAAGAACATCTATCATCAGCCAAAAAAAAGTAAATATTTTATATCTAACATTTCCAATGCCCACATCAGGAAGAAGCTGCTCATTGGCCTATTGTTCCTGAAACTCACAGAAGAGCAGCAGTCAATACACAACGCTGGACTTGATTTGCACCATATGAAAAGCACTAAAACATCTACTCTGCCTAAAATGAAAGGATTCCGTTTTCATTCTAAAACTTCACACCATCCTCATGTCATAACATCACCTGTACAAACTTCTGCCATTACTTCATTTCTGCAGAACACTCTCACATGGATGCAGTAATTCCCTCTGTCCCAGAGTGGCTAAAACCCCTCCTCTCTTGCTGTCTCTCTTCCAGGCTTCAGAGACACATGGGCTGAAGGACATCAGCTCCCAGTTTCAAAAAGCTCCTTTGCCCCCTTGTTTGCAGAGATCAGTTTGCTTGCAGGTTGTAAAACCTGAATAAGCTTGTTTGCAAGGACATCAGCTTCTCTTACCCACCCCCATCCCTCTCTGAAAATCTGCATTCACACCCCTTTATCTAGAACAGACTTTCCACAGCTCTTCACTTAATTACATCAGTAAGAGTAGCAAACTACCTTAAAACAAACAAACAAAAAACTAACAAAAACCCCACGCTACTGCTGTTTTTTTTATATAGTTCATAAAATACAGCAGGAACTAGATGATTAGAACTGATGGCAGGATTCTACATCACAAAGGGTCACTAACCCTGATAATACAGAGTACATCATACTGTTGAAATTGGTTTTATTAAAAGAAGTGATAAACGGTAGAACTAATTCATGCAACAAATTAGGGACCTCAATCTGGTGCTCAAGACCAGGACTTCAACAGGTCATCTGTGATTCATGTTCTCAGTCTCAGTGAAAGCTGACAACTCTGAAAACACAGTTTATCCTATTCTATCAATTAAAAACAGACTACTATTTACCACACTGTGTTGCAAGTGCAAGGTGCAGCACATGTGAAAGTCTTACGTCTTTAAGCACTCTAATTAGGACTCTGTAAGGTTTCCCTGCAGCTGACATGAACAAGTAAAGTTCTCAATATCTACAAAACAGTCTTCATTTAGTAACCACTAAGTAATTTCCACACAAGCATCTAATAAGTCACCACAAAGACTGATTGCAGAGGGATAAGGTAACAATTTTTTTTCCAGCACAACATAACTTAACTTGCTGAAAACCATTTTTATGCAGTTACCCACTCCTGCCCCAGCTCCACATCCAAGATGAGAAAGGAAAATTTCAGATTATAAAAACCAAAAAAACCCAAACAAAAACACACACAAAATCCCAAACAAACAAAAAAACCACCAAAAAACCCACAACAACAACAACAACAAACCCCACTTGTAGGAAAACTGGAACTTTTCAGTAAATGAAGAAAGTAAAACTCGAATTTGGATTGAAACCTCAGACTTTCTTACACTTTACAAGACCATAAGCAAGCTTATCTTTTAACCATCTGATCTGTAAAATACAGATAACTCTTCATAACTCTTACCTCAGGGCAGCTTTGAAAATACTTATATAGAATAGAAATTCTATAGAATGATATAAGCCATTTCAGAGACTGGAAAAATGGTTTTAAAGTTATCATTATAAGCACATTGTATACTATGCCATTTAAAGCAAAAATGACAGGCTGGTATATAATGAAAGATAAGAGTAATATAGAGCCCAAAGTGCACACAAGTGGCTTTAAAAGTATTTAGAAGTAGGTATTCTGCAAAGGTCATTCACCCTTTCATTTTCAGGGCTATTTTCCAATTATTATGTACAAGAAACATACACATTTTAAGGTTATAAAGAAGAATAACTTTAAATAAGTAAATTAAATAAATTATATCATTAAGGGAAAATAAGAATAATTATAGGAAATCTGGGAAAAGGATTCAACCTAAAGCAATTACAAATGAGAAAGAGTAACAATTAGTATGCTTAAAGAAAAAACAATCATTTAAATGGAATTTCCTAGCTGCTAAGAGAATGCATCCTTGTGCAAAATTTAACGGGACAGACATTGCGACTACAGCTCTCTGAAACCAAAAAGTAAGTACAGCTAGGGCATCAAAAGCTTCCCATCAGCACAAATCAAGCTCCTGCTTGGGAAAGCACCATGTCCCATATAGGCAGGTCTCTTCAGGCCAAAACTGTGGGGCAGATGCTTCTTTCCACTGGGAGATTATGGATCAAAACTCTTACACCAATACTTCGGGTTCAACTGAGTTAGAAGTTGGTTTCTGACAGTATACATATAATCCCAAATGAAGTTACTTTCCCTCAAAGATTCCCAAAACCCATTAGAAAGGATTCTCAACAAGCTGTTAGTATCAAAACCACATATTTATAAATATCTTCTGTGATATTTGTTTTGACAATTGTTAAAAAAGAAATCCCAAACAAATTATTATATAGCAAACTGGCTACCCTACTGAAGTATTAAGAGAAAGATCAAGTCACTGTATTCCAGTGACCTTAAAGGAATGCTTCTGGTACAGTAAAGCGATAGTTTAATTGTACTCAAAGTGGCTTTTTTTAAAAAATACTGGGTTTTTTTTACCATGAAACAAAATAATCTAAAAATCCTTAAATTGCTGAAAAAAGTTTGTTATTTCAATCTAAACAGGCATCTTAATTTTCATTGTCAAAGCATGTCCTTTTGATGCGATTTGCCACAAAAAGCTTCAGTTCAGTACCTTCCACTCTTTTGTGGCATACCAGTTCCTCACAGGAGCTGTGGTCTGAAGCCCTGCTCTTTGAAGCAAACCAGGGTCTTTATTTGCACATTTCCCACAAAACATTTCTAACTCTCAGTCCCCATGAACTAACAGGTTTTCCTCCAAGGCCGTAGTTGCTATAAAAGGTACAGCTTAGATGAGAGGGACCTCTTATTACGTCTGAAAAAGTGAAAGTCACCAAGCAACTTTAATTCTTAATGCAAGCACACTTTTGTTGGCCAAAAAGATAATTGTCATGGCATTACCTGTAGTATACTTACGTACTTCTCCCTTAGGATAAAAATGCCTGCCACTTGGACATCATAGCCACATCATAGAGAACCTCTTCTATTTAAAAGTTACACAACTGAAAGCTTTTCATAATCATAAAAATAGTAATACTAGTGTTTTTTTCTAGACTAGAAGAAAAATATTCCGATTAAATTGTATACATCACACATACAGGACCAAGTATTGTCCAAAAGACACTGTCAATAGCTATAAATAACACATAAGCTAAGACAAAAAATTTTCTTCATAATTACTGTCCTGGTCCCATCGCCTTTCTCTGGCTCTCTACAGGAAAACAATTAAAATTCCTCTTGGTATAAAGCTTGTTTGGTATCCTGTTGGCTCCTTCTAGTCTGTTAGATCCCCTGTGATAACATCAGATATGAGCTTGTTCCACCCTTTGCTACCCCTTCCAGCAAGCTGACAACATGAAATTAAATATTGGTACTTTATCAGAATTTGATTCATCCTTTCAGTCTTTGTCACCTACTGTTTATAAAGCACATCCGTCTCACTTTCCAGCATGCCTGGTTCTGTTCAGTGGTGACCTTTAATGATTTGCCTGACAGTATTGGTTAGCTACATGCTGGACCTTTAGACAATGGGCTGATACAGGCAGTAGGATGCATATATCACCATCACACACTTGGCTTTTATTACCAAGGTGGAAAGGAGATTCTTCACCCCAACACAACTGCCCATCCCATACAACTCAGGTCTGCAGCAAGAGTGAGAGACAGCTCTGCTGTGTGGCAGAAACACCTTAAGTTTTCTTCACATTTGTCTCACGGGTGTAGTTAAGGGACAACGCAATCTGACACAGTCCCTCTGATCAAGGGCCTCGTTTAGTAACATTTTACAACTATCTTTTGTAGATAAAGGACTACCATGATAAAGAAGAATTGGATCCCAGTGCCAGGTGTCTAATGAAAAAATATCTAAGTCTGTAAGATAACTGTGCAACACATTTCACCAAGTTTGAACAGAGATAGTAAGAAAAGTTAGGAGAGATTTGCCATCCACACTGAGATAAGAACAACGGAATCAAATCTTTCTGTTTAGAAACTACAGCAACGCTTACACTAGCTTAAGTATTTGCATCTCAATAGCCATTGGACCACTTATCACTTAAACTTCAAAAGCCACAGTGTACTCCTACAACAGGCATTTATACAACCTGTTACTCACAGAGATTAACTGATTTGGAAGAAACACCTCCAGTAGTTTTCTGGAGGGTCCCAGAAAGAACAGCAGTCACATTATGTTAAGATACAGTATGTCTGTGAACAAGACTTGATCTATAAAAGCCAAGTAATACTTAGAAGTCAACATTCTGGATGTCTTGGCATTGACAGGTCTTAAAAGCCCCTCTGACTAGACAATTCTGCCTCCTGCTGAACACAAACCTCAAAGCCTGTCACTCCTAATTAGATTTGACTCTGGACACTGCAGAGTAAGTTGACTAGATCAAATGAAGGTCATAGTCACATCTCAACCTCACACAAGTTAATAGAAACAGATAAATGTTAAGTTACACAATACATTAAAACAATTAAAAACAGTGAGAATACACACTTTAAAATCCAGCCTAAGCTTGACACAAAGTCCAGCCTTGAAGTGTTACCTGAGTCTACATTCCTAAAGGGTAGCATAAAAAGGCTTTTGAGATGTGGCTACTCTGAGAACCAGGAGCCATGGTTTACCTGACACATCACCTAATGACCTTCCAAAGACTTGGAAATGCTCTCTTAAAGCTTCTCCTTAACTGAACAAATGCTACAACAAACCTAGTATCCCAGTGATCTTTCACTTGTGCTTACAACACTGGTGAAATCTCTCCAATAACACTACTCACCTCTCCTCCTTATCTTGCCACAAGGCCTGGAGATGAGAACCCACAGTTCTCTGGTGTTCTTCCTTTTACCCGTAGCAGGGACACACCACCTACGTGTAAACCCTTCCCCTGAGGCTTTATGAGCTTCTTCATTTACAGCAGCCATCAGCCCAACGTGCTGATCATTTCACCTAGCCAATTAAAAAGCCCTTTTTAATTACTCAAAGACATGCAGGTGGAGCAGGTTGGGGGTGTAGGCCTCTTCGGCCCTGGGTGGGAGAAGGTAATTAACCCACAGCTGTTCAGCATTGCTCACTGACCACTACTGCTAGAGAACAAAGAGGAATTATTCAGTTACTCGATTACACTAGGAATCTTGCCAATGATGAAAAAAAATAAAAAATAAAAATTTTCCACGTTCTAGCTGAACTTCTGAAGTGAGCTGTTCCTGCTTTTCATGTAGCAAAATTCAACCACAGTGTTAAAACTCAAAATCACTATCAAAAACTCTGTCACTGTTCATCCTCACACCTCCATAAAGTTTTGATCAAAAACTTACAGGAAACCAGTGTTTAGCCTGCAGCTTGTCCTGGGAAGGAACACACAGAGGAACTGACCTAGACTCCCTATATTGTCATTACCCCTTAAAGCTCACAAGTTTCAGAACATATTAGCTCCCTCTGGAGTGACAGACAAGCAATGTCAGGCTGTTGACACCTTGATGTTGCCCACAAACACCCCGGGTTCTGGCTGTCAGGGGTTATTTGTTAGAGCTGGCAGTCATTCTGCAGTTCTCTGGGTGGGATCCTCTGTTTGGATGATCTTCTAAGTAACCTTTCAGCAGTACATTCACAAGTACTCCTTAAGAATAGTGGCATCTGCTCATCATGGTAAGAAAGGGTAGATTGGGCAATGCTCTAAATACTTAGCAAGTGGTTTTTTTCACCAATTTTTTTTAAAGACAATTTAAAAGTAACGGGAACAAGAATTACTCCTAAAATTGTGGAGACAACACCAGTTTAGAAATTCTACCTTTTCTCTATTCTTTTTTTCACTGCTTTAAGGTGAATTGAAATAATAATTACATGCAGAGTCATATTAGGAAACATTCCTGATGGAAACATTCTACCTGGTCTTGTAACCTATGCCACCTAATGTAACTAAAATTGAGAAAAAAAAAAATAAGAAAAGGAAAAAAAGTACAGTTCCACCCTTCCCTGTGTATACGCTTCATGTTTTTTAAAAGGTTTGTAGCGTGTCCTTCAACCTTCAACTTTTCCCCTAACATGGATTTCTTATATAGTTAAA
>WUAM01000107.1:5876707-5926082 GCA_024336885.1 Actenoides hombroni | reverse complement strand
TCAGGTTACATATATAAAGATATTTAGTTGTCATCGTTGAACTGTTGCCAAGTAAGTTCTTGACTGGTGAATGCACCAATTTCAAGACTTCTTTTATTTTTGAAGCATCAAATAAGGCATTGGTTAGTGCATTCTCTTCACCTAATTTGGGAAAAATCAAACTTTGTTTTGTAGACGGGGTGACGCAAAAGAAGACCTTTCTCTTTACCAAATACTTTGTTTAACAAATAATTTCGGACCCTTTTTTTTTCCCCATGGAAAATCTGTTGAGGAAGTTATGATGGTCTTCTTTCTAGATGTCCTATTTGTTCCAATCTGGATGGAAGCCAGCAATGCACCAGGACAGTGCTTAGGATCCAGCCAGTGCTGAACTTTGTTTACCCACAAAAGCAGAAGAATATATTATAGATAAATAAATCTAGACTGTATGGTGACAAAAAGCACTCAGTATGGATTAGTTAAGAGCAAATATGTCCAAATAAAGGTTAAAACTTTTGCTTGTGAAGAGCCTGCAGACAGCAAATAATAAATGTATCTGGTAGGCTGCAAATAAATAAATTTGAGTGGAAGATAATGGGAAGGAAGGTTTCTTACAAGCAGCCTGAGGAATGTTAGTGTCAATAAATAGTAACATATTTCCATTCTGTAACATCTATTAATAGTCCCCCAGGAAGTTAGGCATGATAAATTAACATTCCCCTTTTCTAGAAAACTCTGAGAGGAAACAGTAAAAGTCAGATCATGTGAATCCAGTGTCCTTTGTTACACAGTTCCTGCATGAATTAAGATAAAAGATAAGATAAGATAAGATAAGATAAGATAAGATAAGATAAGATAAGATAAGATAAGATAAAGTCCAGACCTAAGTCTGGACTTCTGCTGATTGCATTAATACTTTCTTTAGGTGATTAGGTCACAAGAAAGGATAATGGCTGAGAAATATAGCGTATATAAAAGAACATGAAAAGAGATTAAAATGATGGTGTTCTATGGCAAAAAGGAGCCAAGCAAACCAAACCACAACAAATAGAATAAATAAAAAGAAAAATAAAGCCAAAGCTGTATCACTCTTCATAATGAAAAAGAGTTTCTCTAGAATACAGTGGGACACCGGCTTCTTTGACCATGTATTAGTTTGGGTAATTACGTGCTGCCTCACTGTAGCCCCTAGAATCTAAGTTCACTAGATGGTCATTCACTTTCATATCGAAGAGTTGTCATGTTTTATTCTGCAGAAGGCCACCTTTCAACAGGGATGAACACTGCTTGTGTATTGCTTGCAAATCATCTTGAGTTTCTAAAGCTACACAGGGCTACTTGGTCATTCGTTCCTTATAAAAAAATATAAGGAACATATATAAGGAATGATATACTTTCACTCAGGGATCATGTGGGAAACATCCCCTCCATCATGACCATGGCTCTATAATGGTAAAATAACAAGTTATTTGTCCATTCTTATGAAGGACAGATGGTACAGCTGCCAATTAAACCCTAAAAATCTCCTAAATGGGAAAGGTTCGGAAACTATCCAGTGTTGTCATGATTTTTTAAATCATTTCCTCAGCAATCTCTCTAATAGAGCTTGTGATAAATTAATACAAATAACACAGTCTTAGGGTTCCAGTAATTTCATAAAAGTCCATGCCACATCAGCTCGCCTGTGGCAAGAGCAAACACATCACCACTACTTTCTTGTTTCCAGTAAGCCCTTACTGTTCAACAACAAAAAGAGCAAAAAGTTTGCGATCCCTTATTTTGCAGAAATACTAGATTCTGATGCTCTGACTCCTGCCAAGAACTCCTTCCCCTGCAAATATTTACTCTGACTCAAATGTGGCTGTGCAAATCCTTGAACCAGCAGGCAAACTTGAACTCTGGCATGTAAAGAAACCCCACTCAAGTTACCTTTCTTAAATGTAAGCATAGGCATAAATTGCTACTTGATGATAGTCAGGAGTGAAGAAATTAATTGGAATTTTATTTGAATCTAAGCAGTTAAAAGAAAAAAACCACTTACAGTTTAACTGTGTTTAACTGAACAACTTCTTATCCAAAGACAATGCACCTGCATCTGGTTCTGACAAAATACTGCAATACAGATATGAAACCCAATCCCCATCTCCTATCTGTCCTTTGAAAATATCAGTGTAATTTCAAATTTAAATAGTTTCACAAAGTTCTACAACATAATTTTCCTCTAAGATATCAGTCCATAGAGGAACATTATAAAAATAAAAAAAAAAAAATCGAGATTTTTTTTCCAAAGACTTCCAGTGTAAGTAACACAACCTGATGCAGCAATCGTAGTCAATGCTTTTTATCAGCTGATGTTGTTTTGGTAGCATGATTTTAGTGGTGTGGTTTTTTTTAGGGAAACCCCCTCCTTCTTGCCACAGTGTCAGGATTAATAAATGTAGTCTTTCTCAAGATCTCCTCAAGCTCAAGTCTTCCTTGCCTTGATTGGTACAGAATAGCCCATACCTCTGCCAAATCCTGCCACAGGGGATGTAACACTTGCAGTGTCCCAGGGAACAGCAAGACAGAAAGCAGGAGAAATTTAGCCCCTGAAACTCTGGTTAATTCCCAAAAGAGGCACTTTCAACTACTACAGCTTTTAAAATTAAGCTATTCCATCCTCTGGCCTTGACACCTAACCCAATGGTTTTCCCTTCTCTGCAGTCAGAGCACCCTGCCTCACAGTCCCTCAATGCCTTAAATGCTCCCCCAGCAAAGAGCAGATACCAAAGAATCCTTAATTGCCACAGCGCCTGTACTAGCAGCAATACCAGGACCAAGGATGACAGCCTATGTACTTTGTTTCTGAGTCTCACACTGCTTCTTTCTCTGAGTTTTGACCTTCAAGGTCCACGTTAAATCTGTTGCTTTTGGCAGAAGCAAAAGCTCTTGACCACAAAATAAGAAGGCAGGAGGGGAGGGAGCAGTGACAAAATGGAAAAAAAATCGGGCATCTGTCCAGAATTTGGATTTTTGGAAGAATAACATTTTCAAGTTATTTTTCCCACCAGAAACAAGGGAGAGAAAGGCCACAATAGCTTTTGAAACTGTAAGCTACAGTAATGGTGGGATTTGTGTGGAAAAAAACCAAACAAACAAAAGCAAACAAAATAAAACAACCCAAAAAAACCCCAAACCAAAGAACGAAACAAACCAAACAGTGATACTCGTATTTTGTCTGGTGCTTTCTCAAGTTTGTATAAAATGGAGACGTGTTATCATTCCCTAGGGGATACTAAGGGGACAAAGTGATACCATGTAACAAGTCTGCCAGGCAGCTTTACTCTGTACCTTCCCCTTCGCCTCCCCATCCTGCCTCCCTCCTCCAGTTCTTGTCACATCCAGCTGAGCATCTCCAAACAGCAGAGAGCCAGCCCAGGGCCCACACCCCTGCAAGGTGCCTTCCCTCCTCACCAGGGTCTCCCCCAGCAGGAGGGGGCCTTCTTCTGCAAGTGGAACACATAGCTTTAGGTAATGCCTTATTCCAGCCTTGCCTTCTCCTGACTGCATCTGAATCAATGACACAAGCCACAAGGATGCTCTTGTAAAGATCGTGTTTTACTTGTCCTGCTTTAGCTGGGGGGCCATCACAGGGTCAGTTTTCTCTTCGGGAAAGCAGCATTGCTGAGAAGGCTGCAGCACCTGATTGGGTGAGAACAACATTGAGAAGACTGTGTTCATTCGTGGCCACCCACGGCACGAGGGTCTCTGTAGCGATCGAGGTCTTTAGCAGTTTGGAGTTAGCCAGGTGCTAAACCTTGGAGGAGCAGAAGCCAGGGCAGCCGACCCGAGCTGGCCACCAGAAATACTCCACACCAAAACCATCACGCTCAGCATAGGTGAGAAAGTTTCCTGGGAATGCTCTCTTCTCCTTGACGTCCGCCATCCTTGGAAGGTCTCACCCATCACCCTGCTCCCGAGCCCGACTCTCCTATTTGCAGAGAGCACCCCATTTCCACTGGAGCTGTGGTGCTTGCAGCCACTGACATCCAGCACTCGCTGCTGGGAGCGCACAGCTCATGACCACTGCAGGGGCTGAGTAGAAGCCTGTGCACTTCCCATTAGGATTATTAGGGTTTTGTAAAAATTATTTTATTTTATTGATTCTGTTTCCATTTCAGCCCCTGAGTCTCTTTTCCTTTTCTTGATTCCCTTTCCTGGAGGCTGGAGGTTGTTACTGGGTGATAGAACAACTAGCTAAATGAAGACACCTGTCATGGCCCAAATACAAAGAGAGACATCACTCAGCACCTCCTTGTTAGAGTCAGGTGGGTTTCCATCTTTGCAGAGAAGGGAGTCCAGAAAGAGAATAAAAGTATAATTGTAAAGGATTGCTGGTTTATTTCCTTCGCCAACCTCCTTTGGCTGCTGCTGTGATCTGCCAGCCAGCTCTTCTCTGCTTGTGCCCTGCCATGCACACCCACTGCTCGAGATGGGGGGGTGTGGTGGGGGTGTGTTTGCATACATGTGCTGCCTTTGCACCAGCAGAGCAAGGCACCATGGCAGGAATCTCTTCTCTCACTTTCAAAGTGATGTGAGGCTGGGATACTTAGCAGAAAAAAAAAAAAAAAAAAAAAGAAAATCTACCAGCTAAGGAGGAACACCAGAAAGAACAGCTTTGGAAAGGAGCGGGCCACGCGCTTCTTTGAGACTGAAACTGCCTGAAGTTAACAGCTCGCAGAAGAAGAATAAACTGGCAGTGCTGTAATTGAATTTTTATGGAAATAAACAGGTGGCAGATTTACTATGGCTGCAGGGATAGCAGGGGGTGAAATGCTGCAGCCACATTAACCTGTTTAATTTAATAGCCTCTCTACTCCAAGAGAAAAAAAAAATTAAAAATATACTGTGCAGTTAGTTCAGTCAGCTGGATGCCAAATGTAAATAACTACAATTACCCTGCGATGCCCATGTGCTGGATTGGAAAGGGACTTTGCGCCAAGTCTCACTTAGTTGTCATGTTTATTAATTAAGCTCCAGGAAGTTTAAAAAAAAACCCTAAAAGTTTTCATGAAAAATCAAGACACGCAGGAGGAGCAAGTATGGCAGCAAGCACAGGGTTTACCTGGGTCCTCTCTGCAGTGTCTGCTCCTCAAAGTCAGCACCACAGCTTCCCCATCAGAGGTGTGACCAAGTCGGTAGCTTTATGCCAGGCTACCTCCTACTGGGCTGTTAAAAACTGGTCAGCATTTAACAGCAACCTTTAGTGCTCACAGGGAACCTGCCTCAAATTAGCACAGGGAATCCAAAACTATTATGTATTTACAATCAAGGTAATTGTATGGGGAGGGCTGGAAATATTAGATTTAACTTCTTTCCCCTTAACTGCTGATGTGAAACGAAAATAGGCTGAGGCATTAGTAGCGCTACAATTGCATCCTGGCATGTTAGAGGTGTATGAAAGAAATGCTGCAATAATATTCAAAGAGGGCTCCAGGGCAGCCCTATAAAATTACACATTAAGGGAATGGGGAAGCTGCACAGTTAGTCAGCTGCCAGCCAAAAATGGGTTCCAGGGCTCTGCCCCTCGTGCATACGAATGATGATACAGTCTTTTAAGTATATGGCCAGTCTTTAATGGTGAAATGTAATAACAACACCCTTCCTCTTGCACTGCTCTCAATAAGTTTGTATAACCCCCTACACCTGTGGGTAACGAGCCATTAAAATATTTTATTCATAGTACTTCTTTTAAATCAAGCAAATGTATGTACACCTCCAGAAAACAGCTCAGTTCAAAAAAGGGAGTCACATTCTCCGTCAGTATATACTGGCATTGGCTTTAATAAAGCTACAGCAATTTATATGCATTGAAGATCTAGTCCAAGCCATCATGTAATTAAAGACTGCAATGCAATTGCATCTCATTAGTATGGCTGAGATAAAGCCTTAATTTTGTCACTACCTGCCTTGTGAGTAAAATATCTGGCTTTTTAACATACTCTCGCTGTTAGTCTTTATGTAATTTCCTAGCTATCTTAAGAAGATTATGACTGAAAAAACAATCCCATAATTTGAAACACTTCAGCAAGACATGACTGGAAAAAATGCACGTTGACCCATGTCTCATTTGCTATGATCTGTCACTATACAGACTGCACACATAAAAAACCCTTCCTTATTCCCCACTAATCTTCAGTAAGTTATTCCTTTTTCTTGTTCATTCATGGACCCAAACAACTGCCTTTTGTCTCTGAACATTTAGCAGTCACAACTTACTGGACATCTTCAAACCCCTTCTCATCATACTGTGTTGTTATACCTGCCACTCTAAAGGACCTATAAAGGTCAGGAAGACAGCAAAAACAGAAAGGCTTTTTAAAAGAAAAATGTCTTTTAAAAGGCATCATTTGACTTGGGGAACTGAAGTCCATTTTTCCATTGTTCTAGGTATTCTCTGAACACCAAGAAAAAAAAAAAAAAAAAGCAGGACTCCATTTTAAAGTTTACTTTCTGAAAGAACACTGATCTGGAGTAGTTATGATGATTCAAGTCAAAACCAAATGCAGAACAAGGGCCGTGTTTTCTGCCCCCAGTGATGCATCCAAGCAAACAGCAAACTTAAAACAGCAGTGAAGAAGGCTTGCATGTTCCAAACCACAGCTGTTAAAATATAGCTCATTCTTAGACATTATGAGTGGCCTTCCTCTTAGCTGTGACCTCTCTTAAACGCTGCAATACACAATTAGGGGATGCAAAAGATAGAAGATGATGAATCTCTTTGCTGAGAGTAAAAAAAAAAAAAAAGCAAATCTGTTACAGAAACCATTTTTATCTCCTTTACTTCTCTCAAGAGTCTTCCGTCTGATCTGCGTGAAGTCACCGCGGGCGCATCCCTGGTCCTGAGAGTCAGTTCACCCCCAGTGAAATACCAGTATCACCCTTCACGGTGAGACCCCCCTCCCCAGCAGCATCACGGAGCGCGACAGAACAGCGAGAACCCCGAGTCCTGCCGCAAAAAAAAAGCGAATCCCGATCGCAGCGACATTTTGAAGGCACACCCAGGAATGCCCGGGGTAGCTTGAATTTGGAGCTGGGTTGATGCTACCACCTAGTGGGGATTGCTGGGAGAGCGAAACCGAGTGCGGCTGAGCAGCAAATCACCGCAAGTCCCCCAGCAAGCTCGCAATGTGGCTGGAAGCACAGCGAGAAAGGTGAAAACCAGAAGGGCTGCAGATGAGCAGTCTCCCGGTGTCTGCTGGTTCTCAGGGAGGTATCCAACCCAGCGGTAAGCCTTGCTGGGAAGTGTTTGACTTGAGCGAAAAGCAAGTCGGGACTCCGTAAAAGCAGCTGGGACTCTGTCATCCGCTGATAGCGAAGGATGAGCCACGCTCCGTGGCTCCAGGCTCTGAGAAGCAGCCTCAGCTCTGCCAACTGAAAACTCAGTGTTTCTTAGGAGTGAAGCTACCACTAAAATTCTGAAACGTTTTCACTACAACTGCAAATGAAAACAATGTAAACTCATCTTATTGGCATCAAATTTTTATTTTTATTTTAAGATAAAGAAATAAAAAGAGTGTTTATCTTTTGATTTATTTTGTTTGTTTGTTTGTTTGTTTTCCTTCTGAAATTCTGTTAAACTCCAGGAGGGTTGCTGCTGTGGAAGACGTATCTTCAGGCTTCTCGGTCCATCCCAACACTAGAATTTAGCCTGCAGGAAGTAGACATTTTTATGGGCAAAATATGTAAAATATTGCACTGATGGGGACCTTCTTCCTCAGAAACCTGTGTGTAAACTGGCCAGTTCAAGCCATAACTGCAGAAAAATTATGTTGCTCTTTACAGTATGGGATAACAAAAGTGTTGAAGCTAGAAAAATATGATACAGGTATATAAATGTCTTGGGAGTCTGAAGATAACATAAACCACTCACCCTTTTCTCTTTTTACTATCAGAACCCCATAACGCCTACATAGTGTTTTATCACTAGGTTTTCCTCTGTTGATTCTTTATATGCAATGGCTACAAATAACTCTTATAGGTCATGGTGTAGTATTCAGTTATGTAGTACTGGTAATGTAAATACTCAGATTTTATTTCTTCTTCAGCGAAACTGTTTTTTAATCCAAGTTACTCTTTGGCACATGTGCATGAGAAGTTAATATTCCTTTGTACAAAGAAAAAAAAAAAAAACCCAACCCACAAAAAAACCCCAAAGAGCTACTAAAATAAATTCAGAAGGATTTCCCCCTGACAGGATGATAAATATTCCAAGGAACCCAGTTCTACATATTTACAGGAATTTTACTTCTGTTCTGATACATCTTCAGCAATGTAAGTGTAAAAACCACTGCAAAAACGAAGGTCAAAGATGGGGGGGGGGGGTTTATGTATATCAGCTTATCAACTTCCCAGAATCTTTTTGCTTCTTTTGTACTTTTGCCTCATCTTTTTCTGGCTGTTTTGTTGTTCTTCTTGTTAGTTCTGTATTTGGTTATTGTCACGCAAGCATCTCATGTTTATTTCCCAGACACATCTTTTCAGTCCAGAATAATGTATACAACTTCTATTTGGATCTTCTGATACTGATTCTTGCTTTGCTTCTTTAGGGTTTTGATTTTTATTTTGCTACTTCTACAATGGCTTCTTTACAGCATTATACTTCAAAACATACCACAATCTCACTGTTAGAAATGCATTTTCTTTTTTTACATTTTTATGGGTGGATGAGCTCAGTAGAATATGCTTCATTCTTCTGTTGCAGGAGTGGTAAAAAGCCTGGGCTTTTGGTTTCACTGAGTTTTATGTAAAATATTCCTTCAACTCTAATCTGAATGAGTGCGATATCCTTGAATTTTACTGTCCCCAAGAACATGAAGAATCCTCCCTAGTGAAATTTTGAATTTGAGTTTAATTTGAATTCACATCACCTCTACCCAAACTCCTTTTTTTTTTTTTTTTTCCAGACATAGTAGTCCCAGTTTTAAACCACGTGAAACTCAGGTCACATCCAATCTGTGTGCATACTCATCTGAAATGTTTGGGAACCTTTTATAATGGTGAAACAAGCACAACTTCACTTATACTTGTAAGCTATGTGATAACATGAATAGCAGGCCAGAATAAGTCCCATGGCTCTGAAACTTATTTCACAGTCCAAGTCTGAACCATCCCAACTGAAGCACCCCTGCAATTTGCATGTTTCCGTTTGTTTGCAAATACATCCCATTGTTTTTCTATTAAACCAACCCAGGTGTGTGAATAGGAACAGGTTAAAGCAAAAGGCCTATAAGCCTTGCTTATGAAAATCAGATGATGTCAGTAGAATTGGTTAATTTACACTGTTTAACCATCTGGCCCTCTGGCATTTCCCTCAAATAGCTAGAATAGCAGCCGAGTAGCTAAGCATAAACTAACAGATAGTGAATGTATGCAAAACAGTTGTACATTTTGTAATTGGAAAGTAAGAAACAGATTTTCCAGATGAGACTTAGCTCTCCGTCTGGCACTGAAAGTGCCTTCACCTGAAATTTAGATGCTGAAATATTGAGCTATCATCTCCCTGTTGGCAATACACAGAACTCTTGCAGGCTGGACACACACAGAGACCCACCCAGCTCTCGTGTCATGGCAGATACCCTGGAGCATTCACCAACAGGAGTTTCCCTCACCATTTAGGGGCATGCTGAATTTCTGCTTTTGAAGTGGCTCCGCTTGCAAAACCTGATTCAATCTTCAATCAGTGTGGAACCCCAGCCCTATCCCTCCTGACTCAGGGAGTTAGCATCTCTCTCTCTAACAGCAGTGGTAGAAACCAAAATTCCCTCAAGACCTCTGAGAGCTTGGATAGCCACTGGTGGCCTCTCCAATGTTCACTGGACTTATCATTTCCTTGTTTGGAGGGAGAGGAGGCATCGACCGACCTTCACCCTCACCTCCTAGCCTGCCTTTGCAGCTCTTCTGTGCTCCCTGAGCATACACAGACACCTTGCCCTCCTGCATCTCTGAGTAAAGCATTTCTGAGTAAACCCTGCTCATCCTTTCTGCTGGTCAGGCCAAACAACTGCCTGCTCAGCACCCATCAATAACCAGGCTGGGCTGTGTACGTCCAGGGAGGTTGTGGATCTAACAAGACCAAGCTCCCTCCAGCTCCCTGAGCACTGCAAACTGCCTCTCCCTCTGCATCACCCCTGCGCCTGCAAGTTTCATATCACAGCACTAAGCCCACTTGGGAATCTAATCTTAGTATTGCTTGTCTGGAACAGGCCTTATTTGCCTGTTGCTGCGGCAGTAAGAAAATGGGAATTTTTGTTCTCTTTTCGGGATCTGAATCTAGATCTAAAAACCTTCCACATACTCCTATCACCCCAAAAAAATCCTCGCCACGTATCAGCCGAAGCTGCTTGTCTCTGCTTCAAAAATCACAGCAAAATAATATGGTTGTTGCCCAGATGCCAGTTGCTGCCATCTTCTCAGGAGGAAAAAAAGGATCTTTGATCTGAGCTAGTTATTCATCCTGCCCCACACCTACTACTACTGTTAAAAAACATAACACACTGGAGAGAGATTGTACTATATTTCATGAGCATTCGTTGCTGCCGCTAAGGGACATACCCATCTGTTATTTGCTCTCGGCTTTGCTTACTGATAAAACAGGAAAGACAGCTTGCTGATGGGCTCTTTGAAGCAAAAGGCTTCTCTCTTTTTTACAATTAAAGTCTATAAATTATTTTTTCAGTATACAGTATGCAGCCCACCTCAGGTCAAAATTACTTCTACTAAATTAAAACTGAATATTCTGTACATTTTTTAGTATCACGTGACTTTGAGTGGTGGAACCTCAGAGCAGCGTATTTCTCTTTAAAATATATTGAATTGGACTTTTTCCCAGCACAATCTGGCTTTCTGTTATCTGGGTTTCAAACGTAGACTCCAGTGTGTTTTTCAGCCACACTGTCATATAAAAATATGTGAGGGAGTTAGTGCATTCTGGCTCAGGGACTCCAGAGGGAAGTAAGGGCAGAAGGCAGGCAAGAAAACATAGCTGCCTGTAGGATGACAACCCATAGATACTGGGCTGTGTCCTTTCAGGGGTTCTCTCTCCTCGTTTTAATGGCCATCACAGATCCTGAGAACATCCCAGTACTGAAGACAAACAGCCTGCTAACACACTGGGAGTGACCTTAGATGTCCGACACACCACAAAAATCCCCTCCAGTGGTTACTCCTTTGGGGGATACCAGAACTGATGGAAGCTGTCCTCCACTTTGGGGTCTCTCAATGCAGCCAGGGCACTGAGATAGAGGAGGTCCTGTCAGAGCAGGTCCATGCAGGCACTTGGGTCTTGCCATGATAAGCAGGCAGTCCTATCAGTTTGTTTCTAGGCATCTTGCTGACCTTTCCCATGCCAAGTTTCTGCTTGAGATGGTGGAAACCTCTAATCTGCTGTGATTCTAATCTACCCATGCTCAGACATCTCAGTTACCTCATGCTGTTTCAAAAAGGCAGTATCTGAAGATTTCGGCATCTAAATGGGTGGGTTTCACCTCCAGGGTGATGTAATCAGGGAGAAAGCACACCTTATGCACATGGGATTTGTGTTTTCAGAGTGAGAAGCAGTCCCTCCTTTTTATTACTCAGAGTAATCGCCACACTGTGAACTACCATCAATCAGTGCATCAGCTCAGATTTCATACCAAAAAAGTATTAAAAGTCCCCTAGAAAGTTTTCAGTTTTGCCAAACCAACCAGTGACCTTGTGCTGACCCATCTAACATGTCATACTTGTACCATCCTTCAAGCCCCACCAGTGGACCACTGGCCAGACACTGGGTTCCTCTTGTTCAGCGCAGGAACACATGGCAGTGACAGTTCTGAGGAATGAGAGCTACTCCGTGGAAAGGGACCCCGGCGACACAGTTTCTTTTGATACATAGTTCAAAGCAACTTTAAAAGTTTTGTGATGGAAACTGAATTTTCTGGCGTTACAATGGTATTATACAACCAGGAAGCATAGGAAGAGCAATCCTCTATGATTCAAGAGCAATCCTCTATGATTCACAGTCAACAAGTTCTGAGCTTTCCAGATTAAGATGCACTATCTAATGAACTGCAACAGTTAGTAGCATACTCTGTGTTCCTCTTGAGCTATTAGAGAACAACTCACAGTTCTGACAAGGTTATTTCTACTGCTTGGACCAATTAAACCTGTTAAAAAGAAAGGAAGAGATTACCCGTTACCAGAGAAAATTAAGCTGTAGATTCAAGATATTTTAAAGTGCCTGCGCAGCTCAGAATAAATAGGTTTATAATATTGGAACAAATTTGCCAACACAAACATGTTTGCACAACCATTTTTATTTTGTGAAATGTGATCAATGTACAGAATGCTTATAGCAGAGTCCAATGGGTGGTCAACCTCTACATACAAGGTACCCAAATAACTAGACCACCAATCTTTCCCCATTCTTTTTCCCCATGTATCTCCCCATTGTTCACAGCAATCTACAGCAAAATCTGAGGAGGAACGTGGACTGGTGAATTCCTATTGCTTTGGTCTGCATAAGCCCAGTCACTGTGCCACAAGTGTCATCTCAAAATATCCTAGGAAAACATTCAGGGAACAATACCAACGCCTTCTGATTGTGTTGCTATTCTACCTTTCCTCTGCCAACAAGCCCACAGAGAAGCCTGATGAGGACTAACTCCCTAACAACGTTTTGAGATTCTCTATGAAAAGCATCACTGAAGTGCAAGTCTCACGAGCAGAGAGAGGTTGGAGCCACCAGAACGGGTGGGCAAGAACAGTCCCCTAGCACAGCCCTGGCAGCTGGATTCTGCTGAGGAGCATAGCTGTGCTTCATGGAGGGGCAGGTGGCACAGCTGCAGTGTGCAGGTTCACCTGCTTTGTGCTTAAAAGGTAATTTAAATTGGAAAGCAAACACAGACAATTGCCTGAAACACATTGTTAACGGTGGGTCACCTGTGCTCAGCTGGACTCTGGGGGATGTGTCGGTATGTACAAAGTCAGGGTAACCTCAGAGTGGAAAAATCTCAGCTGTATTACTGCCTTGCTTGCCACAATCATTGTTATCTCTTCTGTATATATGTCTGTCAGAGTTGCAGCTCAACATAGTTACAAATGCAGTTTGTATTTTGAAAAAAATGTGGTTTGCAACAGTGCGACCTCACTGTTACGGACTGTCTTGGCTCTGTTCTTTTCCTCCATACAGCAGGTTTGCCATAAGTTTGGGGTTGGGTTTTTTTCCTCCTCTTGGGCAGAATAAATAAAGAAAAAGCATGAAAACATTAAAAAAAGACCTGAGGCCCTTAATCTTTACTCAGGCAAAGATGCCATTAAAGCTCAACTGATATCTGCCTCTGTTCAGATGCATCCGTTCCAAAAGGGCAGGTCTTGTTTCTCTCCATAGAATTCCCCATTCAGGCCAGCCCTGGGTGCTGGCCTTCACCTGAGAGCACTGGAAGAACAGTACAGGTATGCTCACTCATTAGGAAAAAGACTGTTACCATTGACCAGGATGTCTCCCTTTCTGCTCCAGACAACAGGGACACTACTCTGGACACTTTCTGGGGCCATGGTACACGGTTCCTCTCCCCGGAGGCACAATGGGCCACTCCCCTCTCGCAGTCCCACAGCATTTCCAAGGCACCAGAACAGAGAAAAGGCTTAGGGAGCATCAGGTCATAAGACGTCATGGAAAGGGCGAGCTTCTGTGTGCTTTTCCTTCTTTAAGAGAATTAAAGACATGTACAACAGAAATGAAAAAATGTAGATAAAAGGTAGGCAGAAATACCTATGCTTATGAATTATTTATGATAGAATAACAAATACTTTTCATCACTGGTCATCTAATACACCCAATCCTTGTAATATACCCGTATATGTGTGTATATGCACATACATACATACATATATTTCTTGGTATAATTAGTTCACTTGTTAGCCTGTTTTTATGCTGTCAAGAGCCTTCTGGGAGAAATATTAGAGACTTCATGGATGGTCTTAACTTTTCATTCCTTCCTTTCAAACAAGGTCCATGGATTATTTATCTGTTCCCTTCGAGTGTGAAAACGTTCCGTCATATATTATTACATGAACCTCCTTAGGGACTATATAATGCAATTAGATCCCCTTCTGCCACCTTCTTTCTAGGCCGGGAGATATTGTACTCGCCAAAGCTCCTCTCATACATAACACATTTATTTGATTCCCCACAGTACACTTTTTGCCCTTCTCTGCACTTCCTACAGTGTATAAGTACCATCCTCAAACTTTTGTTATGAGACTAGCAAACAAAACAGCACACTGGAATTAGTCCAATTTTTGGAGATGCTGTAGAGGTGTTTTCTTTTCTTTGACTCGTAACAGGGTTCTTCCTGGTCTTCTGGCAGCTCAATCCTTTGAGCAAAAGGAGCCTCAAAAGCAAGCCATTTCTAAAAGAGAGCTATAGCTTGTTGTTTTCTCTGGTGCACTTCAGTCATTTTCAGGGCTGTGCTGAGTATCCTGGGTTATATGATCTCCTTTTGCTCAAGCGTGTCATCAGCATCTCGGTTCTGTTCTGGTAGTGTTACAGTCAGCATACAAACAGTGCAAGCAATGAATTTCAAAATAGATATGCTGGGAGCTTAAGGGCATTTTCATAGTTTTCAAAGCGTTGTCACAAAGTGCTAAAACCTTGAATACCTATCAGAAAGAATGAAACATCTGCTTAGGAAAGGAAGGTTATAATTTGTAACAGCAGGAGTTTCTATTCTAAAAAAAAAAATAAATAAAGCCGAGGGAACAAAATATCAATCCCTCATCAAGCAACCCTCTGGAGAAATCAGCTATCTCTTTGCAAGCAACACCACTGACGAGTGAAAAGCATTCTCCACTTTTCTTTCTCAAATGAATTTCGTGCTCAATAAAAGCATGAACGTGTGATTACTTTATGCTTCTTACAGTTCCCAGCGCCTAACTATATTTGGTCTGCTTCTAAACCCTGTCAAGTTTACATTTTCCCTATTGTTAAATAGACTATTTTGTGCTGTTTGTTTCTTCTGCACAATAATGAGCAGACTGGTATGTGTCACTCCTGTACTGTCATTAACAGCAGGCTGGAACGAGGCCATGCCTTGCTGGAGCAAAGCCAGACCATAGAAGTGTCTTAATAAATGCCAAAGCTTGTCTGAAAGAATAGCCCAAACAGAGCAAGCCAGAAAATTTCCAGCAAAATAAGTTTTCATTGAAATGTATCAGGTTCCTCAGACAGAAAATACTAAATAGAAACACTCTGGTTTCAGTGAGAGTGGCCCTGAAAAGTGTAACTGGTTTCCAGCATCAGAAATGCAGGGTCTGTTCTGGAAGCATCTTTGCTATTGAGAGCCCAGCAGTTATTCCATGATGCATAGCCCAGGAGCAGATCCCACTTGGAGGCTGCCACAAGTAAGGAGATCCATTAATTTCTCAAGGAGTTTGGGTTTTTTTCCCCTAATTTTCCCTACTTTTTTCATTGGAAGTTTCACGCACATACTTCTTTTTTTCCCCCAAAGCTCTAGGGCTTCTGAAAAAATAATCTCTGCTTTCCACTAGCTTTGCTCCTCAATATTGACTTCTTCAGGGGACTCACAGTAAGTTTGAAATGCAGGTCTACACAATGAAACATTTGGGGTGAGCATATGCTTTAAAATGTAATTACTTTGGTTCCCCTTTGGTAGAGGAAAAACACACTAATAATGGTGCTGAGTTGCCTGCTTTAATGTGTTTCTCATATTTCTTTCAGTGGCATAGCCTATATTTCAAATTTTTCACTGGAGTCACCAGGAACACTGTACAGCCTGCTACTGTGGGAAGCAGGCTCCTTGAAGAGTTAGCCTGGATTTAATGGTGGGTTTAATGATCTAGCTGGTGTGCTTTGCTTCTTAATCTGACACCTCACCCATGTGAAACAACATGAAGACCCAAACCAGGGAAATCAGTACTACATCTGCAAAATAAGTACAGCATTGAACTCTGGTCTTCTCACTGGTATGGTGCACTGCAACTGTACAGATGACTTATGAGGCAATTCCCCTATATTAACTTAGATGACATGCTTTCCCTCTCAAAAATAACGTAAGCATTCTTCTGCCCATGCTGCAAGTACATTCTGCTGAGTCAGCCTTCAGCTAGCTCTTTATTTCAATGCCATAAATTTCAACAACTCATGATAAAATACACACTTCTGCTTGCTTAGGAGCACCAGAAGTTTAAGCTCTACATTTCTCTAACCCTTGAGCTGGGTTTGGTCATTACACAGTGGTGCTTGGGGATAAAAGTAGTTCATTGTTCCTGACCAATGCTTTTCCATAAAAACAATTCACCATTTGTATATATAAACATACATACGTTTGTACTGGAAAAAAAAACCCCAAAAACTCTCAAGCCAAAAATTCAAGAGATGTGCAAGTTTGCCTTTTAGTTGGGGGCAGGGGGGTGATGCTGACAGCCATCCTTACAAGTGGAATGATTGTTCCTTTTAATTTCAAGATCCAAACTCACCTTCATCAGCAGTAGTATCTGCTTTTATTTAGAACATTACTCCTACATTCCAAATCCTTAAAGTAAGATTTTATTATCTTGAGTCTGATAGGGACCTGGGTAGCTTTTTCTGCCAGTTCAATCCTCTTCTTTGCTGGCCACATTTGCCTGGGACCATGCAGTGGGAGAGGTTAACTTTCCCCTGGAGTGCTGCTAACACCACCAGTCCGCAGACTCTTAGCAGTCTCGTTTCTAATGTCCCCAGTTCCGTGTCCTACTCACACACCCTGTATCAGCCAATAAGCCAGATTTCATGTCTAGACAGATTGTATATCCTGTTAGCTTGGTAAGGACAAAAAGATGGAGGCTTTAGCTCCCTGTTGTGTGGAATACAAAGTGATCCCCAGGCTCAGATGGGCATTCTACCAGGCACAATGCCATGCCACAGGATGCCTCTGTTTATGTGCATACACACACATATACACAGGACCTAAGCTCAGTCTTTCTCTGGTTTTGTCTCTGGCTTCTCTCTAGTGCTGCTTCCTGTGGTTCATTATTATTACTGCCTTTGATGCACCTACCACAAGTCTTATGTTGATTATTGGGTATCAGAGTGATTTGCGACCTGTGGAAGCAAGTGACAAGTGGGATAGATGTTTTGTAGACTTTTCAAACCCAGACATCAATAGTACAGTTGTCTGTGATAGTGATCAGATGATGCCGGCATTTGTAAAACATCTGAGCAAATGCTGAATGCATCCTGCCCTTTCCTTCCTTTTGTTTTTTCTTCTTAAAATAACTTTTGTAGACTTAGACTTGTAGAACAGAAAAATGTCTGCAAGTACTCATGAATATCTACCCTGCAGAGGAAAGGACCATAGCACCATGGAGGAAACACTTGTAACACCTTGGAGGAAAGACTGAGAATCAAAAGACACATTCTGGAGAAAATCCATACCCACATAAGATGTCTGAAGGTGTGGATGGGTATGTTGACTCTTACATCTAACTTCACGGGCGGAGGTTATCTTTGTTTCGTCTGTAAATATAATGAAGGACCAAGCCCAAAGGCATGGATTCAGCTCAATGGTTGCAAAAGCCCCTCTGTAATGTATCTCGAGCCCTCTAGGTGGGGTTGCTTGCTTGTTCTGATCCCCACCACTGGAAGTATCTCCTAAGTGTAGATGTTTATAGCTAAAGAAGAACAGTGAAAGGACAAGAGGTAAAAAGACACCAGTTGAGCCAAGGAAGAGAATTTCACCACGAGGGTTGTCAAATACTGGAGCAGGCTGTCCAGAAAGGCTGTGCCATCTCCATCCCTAGAGGCATTCGAAGCTCCATTGGGCATGGCCCTGAGCAGCCTAATCCAGCATGGAAGTTGCCTGTCTTAGATAAGGAGGCTGGACCAAGCTATCTGTAGAGATCCCTTTCACTGCAATTTTTCTTGTGATTCTGGTCTGAAAATCTAAAAGTACTACAAAGAGATGAAGCAACATGTGAATCAATAGGCAGAGGTACAGAGAAAGGGAGAAAACAAGAGCAATTTGAATCCCGAGCTGAATTCCTCTGACATTTGAGACGGCAAAATTATTTCATAAACATAACTAGGAAAACATCCAGCTCCTGAGGCCCATTTATAAAACACACTGACACTGAAAGAAGTCTTGCAGAGCAACACCTTCCCCCCCTCACAAAACACACTTGCATTTTTGATGACATTTTGCAGAGGGACAGCTAGCCCTGAGAGAGCTGATTAATTCCACTCCCTGTTCACCGAGGGTAGGTTAAGAGCTGGAATGCAGGCACCTAGCCTAGCAATACTAATTATAATAGTAAGATGACTAATGAGCTGAGTAATGGAGGATATCACAGCTTAAAATTTCACCTTTCCCACAGATGAAAGGTTGAGGGAGATAGTTGCATTTATACTCGAATTCCTCCCATATAGGGACCAGATGGCTTTTAGAATTTATTCCATTGATTTTCTATTTTTTTCTTCTTTTTTTTTTTTTTCCTTGACATTCCAGCAAGAGAGCTCTTCTTTCACAGCAGCTGTGTGACTTATCTTTCCGTAGCCCTACAACAGGTCTTTCGTCCCTTTCCTTTTCTGAATCCGTGTTTTATTTACTAAAACAATTTTGCAAAGTTTAAATGAGACAACAGAGCAAGACGGGAGCATTACTCTTTTGCTTGTTATTAACATGGTTTGTCACTTATGCTGAACAAAAATTCCACCCTGAGAAAAACAGTTACACGCAGGAGAGAAAAATGGTGGCTTACTGCACAGCACATTCAAATGCCTTCTGCAAGGCCCAGTATTGTGTGGTTAAGTCACACTTGGAAAGCACTTAAGCACATACCTATTTCTGGGTGGCAGAAGTAGTTTGCTACCTAGGAATGGACTCCTCAGCTGTGGGCTGCATTTGCAAATTGTACTTCGTATCAGCAAGTCTGAGTAAGTATTAAAAGAGAAACTGTCTGAATAGCACACATGTGGTGCAGAAATTGCCACACCTCCAGAAAGGAAGTACACAGAGTGGCAATGATAATCACTGTTATTAGTATTATAATCAATGGAAATGATGAGTAACTAGCAATAATGTGCCACAGTGTTTTGACTTGAAAGCGTTTTTTCTGAGATTAGAAGTTTCACAAAAGTTTGCACTACAAAGGGCAATATTTAAGAAGGAAGGCAGGCTTAATGCCACGTTTTAAAGAGCTCTGAACATCAGGACATTTCAACAGTTCAGCCTGGTCCAAGCCTAATTTTGCAGGATATTACAAGGTGGCCTGGCTAGGTCCCATGCCAGGAGGTGTCCTGTTCCCTGTGACCCCATGGCCAGTCCTTGCAGCCAGGCTGGCTGTGCTCAGGTCTGCTGTTGCCAGTCTTTCCATGTGGCATGAGGGTACTGGAAAAGCAAAGTATTTCATACTCTTTTTTTGTCTATTGACAGCTATTGAGGTGAACAAGTAGCTTTCAAAGAATTCAGCATCTGCATCGGACTCTCCTGAAAAGGGAGGTTTCCGTATGCTGCTTTACAAGCTTGGCAGCAAAGACTGTAGCGATGAGCAAGTTTGTCTCACAAGGAAACTCTGGCCTTTATATCCCCAGCTTCCCCCTGACAAGAAGTGTCCTCTCCACTTATGGGCTTTACCTAACATACCTGATGAAAAACATAGAATAGTTTGAGTTAGAAGGGACCTTTAAAGTTCATCTAGTCCAACTCCCCACCCCTGCAGTGAACAGGGACATCTTTAACTAGATCAGGTTGCTCAGAGCCTGGTCCAACTTGACCTTGAATGTTTCCAGGGATGGGGCTTCTACTACCTCTCTGGGCAACCTGGGCCAGTGCCTCACCACCCTCATTGTAAAAAATTTCTTCCTTATATCTAAGTCTAAATCTAATCACTTTTAGCTAAAAACCATTACTCCTCGTCCTATCACTACAGGCTCTACTAAGAAGCCTGTCCCCATCTCTCTTATAGCCTCCCTTTAAGTACAGAAACATCCCTATAAGGTCTCCCTGGAGCCTTTTCTTCTCCAGTCTGAACAACCCCAGATCCCTCAGCCTTTCTTCATAGAGAGGTGCTCCAGCCCTTTGATCATTTTTGTACAGAAAAGAAGAAAGCATCCTCCTTCCCAACAGCAATGACTTCATTTGCAGTTGACATTTATCCAGAGTTTAGACATCACACCTATCTGTTGCCTTCAGCCACGCTCCACTTTCTTTTGGAAACATGAAACCTTTCACTTGTATTGCCCTTTCTGACTTGCAGATGGAGCTTTGACTGCAGCTAAACTTACAAAAGTCTCTGTTGCCCATTAACTTTTTCTTCCATAGCTATATTTCAGTTCAGCCAGCCAAGTCTGATCCAACTACAGTATCAAGAACTGAAGAACCAGGAGGGCAAATTCAGACCATCATACAGGCAGCTCTGCTACATAAACTTGCATGTGTGAGCGCACGTGAGAGAGCGCATGTGCACACGCACACCCCCAACTGCTAAATTACACTTTTTTCATAACTTCAGTCTGAGACAAATGAAATTGTCCCCCCCCCCCCCCCCCCCAATAATGAAAGTCAAATTGATCTCCTAAGTGGATCAATAGAAGCTTAACTGAAATAGATAGGGGACTTTATCAGACCTGATGTAGTAAAACACTAATAACATCGCTTCCAATTCACACATATGGGACTAAATTTTCAGCACAAATTGATCTCATTGCCAAGGATGAATGGGAACCTTTAGTAACAGATTAGGGCTGTAAAGCATTCTTTTTCTATATGAACAGTAGATTTTCCTCTTATCCTTACTGATTGCATGTTTTTAATGCTGCCTTTCTTCTGCACAAAACAGTAGATTTCTCTCTGAAGTGCTTATTTCTTTCAGAAAACAAACTATCGAGTCATTGTCCGCACCATTTTGCACTGGCTGTTACCTGAGACAAAGAGTATGGGAGTAAAAAATAAACTGCTCCTCTCGAAGCCCTTGCTGATAGCCCTGCCTGCAGTGACCACATAGGGAGTTTGGATGAAATGTGGCAGCTTCAGGAGAAGGGACAGAGAGAGTCTCCAGCAGCACTGCAGAAAAGGGAAGGTCTCAGCTGGAGGGTCCCATTGCTGGCACTGACTGCTGGATATTTGCTGCCTTCTCCTTTAAATTTTTGGGTTTGAGGTTGTCTAGAAGAAAGAAAAAAATACTTTTTCCCTAATTCCTTGACTACGAAATCTGCAAAAGGCAGGTCATTCCCTCTGCCTCAGTGACAGGCACCCTTTGGAGTGAGACTGAAGCACTCTCTTCTCTGCATTCCCCCCTGGCTAGCAAGATGCTTTCCTCCCTCAGTGCCTTATCCTGGCTGCTTACCCAGGCATAAATACTCCTAGTTGGATGAATAATCTTGTTGGTTTTATCACTACAACTTCAAAGAGTGGGATTTACCTCATCTGTTTTCGGCTGCCCTGCAGTCCGACGTGTAGCTTATGTTCTTCTATAGCTTAAGGCTGTTCTCCATGGTCAATAGCTAAACACAGACTTCTCCAGAGGGAGTGATGAGAAAACCCACCGCACACAAATGGCCATGAGATGAGACGTGTCGAATGGTATTGGTGTGAAAGGCAGCAAAGTCCAACAGTACTGGAGAGACAAGAAAATACAACTCCACTAAAAGCAGAAGGCAGGCAGATAGAAATTCATCCCACATACACGAGAACAGCTCACATCGCCTCCTGGAAGGACCAGTTTCTCTCCAGTGACTACCGAGATCTTCAACACTTGCACTGACTAAATGCTTAGTTTTCAGATGGTTAGAGGCAAGTGAAACGAGTACAGCTTTGAAGATCCAGCATCCACTGATGTGAAGTTAGCTCTTAATCTGATCCTATTTTTTTCCTGGAAGGCTGCCCATACAGCTGGAGTATAACTTGTTTGCTGCAGGTTGATCCATTCAAAGGGGAGCGGGGGGGGGAGAGGGGTAAAAGTAAACACTCCCCTTTCCATTCTTAGTTATATACATGTAAATAAATGTATTCAAAAAGGAGACAGCCCTCCTTGCACAGCCATACCTTTCCCTGTTTGACTCCTAAAATATATAGAGAGAAAATAAAAGGAATTGCCAAGAGAAATCTTCTTGTGCTACAGGACGTGAAAAAAAAAAACAACCCAAAAGATGACAAAATAAAGTCTGTAGATGGAAAAACTAAGCTGAGTTTTGAATATGTAGTTTCAGTAATGGTAAGAGGTACTCTTTGTAACCAGCAATTTCTGACCCATTTCACACAGGACTGGTCTGAACTGGTCTGAAGCCAATGTACCACCTGTGAGGTGGTTCTGAAACAGAGACATGCAGCAAGGAGTTTTGTATGCTCTGGGGTTAGAGGATCCATGTGCTTTCAGCACCACCAAGGGAAGATGGCTGATGATTTATATCCTGAGGTATCACATTTAGAACAACTTACAGGAAAAAATAGGGATGAAACTGTAACACAGCATAATAACAGGCCTTTGCTAATGTTTTTTATAAAGCGATATTGAACAAGATCATTCATGCATTTTAATTGTAGAATCAGCTATATATAATTAAGAAAATAGAATTAATAGATAAATACATTTATAAAAGTATTCTATCAATGTAAGAACCTCTTGGTAAGGAAACAGTGGAGCAGCATACAAGAACGAACATTGCTTACTAAGAAAAGCAGAATACCAAAGATTTCTGACAGTAAGACAACTGGTAACCAAATGCAGAACTCTCAGCATTACCAATTACTACAAATAAACTTAACAAAAATCAAACAGAACTGAAGAAAGATAAGATTTCCTGGACCAGAACTTCTGAACATGAATTGTTGTCTGAAGGAAGGATGTTGAATATGGCATATTATAATAGATGGGAAAACCAACTGAAGTGGAGCTACAATCAATTTCTGAAATAATAGAAACATAAATAAAAGAGCAGAAGTATCAAGACACCCATCGGACCTGTATTTTGTTAATGAGGAGTAAAGGATTTCTGCAAAATAGGCTCCTAATGTAAAATCCATAGCTACGCCTAGACTTCAGATAGCTGTCTCTGGAATGATAGCTCCTGAGCTGCTTACAGCATTGCCAAGAATACGAGAATATAAACTGTAGCCAGAGCACAGACAATGAAAATAAAGCCCCTTTTAAAATGAACAAGATCTCTTAGTAATTATGACTTGAAGGGCAGGCTTTGCAGGCAAAAATTTCAAAGCACTTTTGGAATCCCATGAGTGACATGCACACTGTTTAAAGGAAAAAAAACCCCACAAATTTACTGCTCCAAATAGAGCCCACAACATAAAGAAACCAAAAATGGGACCAAAAAAATAAATTCAAACAACCCAAACTCCCAAGCTACTGTTCTTTAAACTGCACAGCAACAACAAACAAAAATGGCTAGCTAAATTTCTTCCTAGATAAGTTCAAAAAGGGAAAGCAAGCATGGTTTTGGGGGCTGTGTTCCTCACAGCTATTGAACACCCTAGTCCAAATGTAGTCGCTGGTTTGGATAATCCTTTCCCCACCACACACTGGGAGGCAAGTCAGGGAAGCTGCCTGGCGTTCCTTCTGAGGCTTCTGTATTCTCAGAAGAAAAGCCACAGGCAGGGACAGGACACTAGATTACATGGACCTTTGCTCTCAACCAGTACAGCCACTTGTATGTTCACAGACCTGTATCATCTACTTACATTACTTATTTATCAAAAACAAGCAAACAAAACCCAAACAAACAAAAGTTAGATTGCACAGAATACAAAGAAACTCCTAGGTCTCAATTTCTTGCTTGTTTTGGTCCCATCTAGTAGATGGAGGCTCTTGGGGGACACACATAGACCCAAACTAGGTCTCATAGTGGAAGACACCCAAACAGAAATACATTTGTTGCCTGAACATAAACAAAGGAAAAATATGGAAGACAAATCAGCAAACTGGAGAGGTTCATATGAATGTTCATTCTGTATTTGTACAAATGAATGCCACGACAGCTTTGACTTCTTCTCAGTTCAGTCCTAGTCAATATAACTTGACCCAAGCATCCCTTACTTGCGCTCAGGTTGCATCCTTCAGCGATGGGTCTGACTCTCTGGCACCCTCCTTTAGGAGGACTTTTAGGTGTAGCTGCCTCTTCAAATCACTGTGACTTGAAGTTCATGGGGACAAAACCCGTTCTTTCTTACAGGCAATGACTCAGTGTGTTGCCCTGATCCTCAGTTTAGCCTGTCTTCTTACTGTTAATTTCCTTCTTTTCACCAGCCTCCAAAAATGAGTCAGCTTTTTGCAGCTGCCCTCAGGAAACTAGGCTTTTTTTTTTTTTTTTTTTAGATATGCTTGCCTCTCCACAGAGTGTGGGGTCTATTTCTTGCATACAGCCTATTATAGCTTGGAATAAAAGACTTTATGGTTTGCAAGCTCCCGGTAGCTTACACTTGTCACAAACACCGTTTTCTGGGTGGGCTCTCAAAAGCCACCTGCTTTGCCCCAGACTTCACTTTCATTAAATTCAGCATTCCCCGCAAGTACAGCAAGAGAAGGAATCAAGCATCACAGGTCACGGGCCACGTCTCCTTGGCAGCTGATGGCTTTCCCAGGCACATTGCTTCTGCTGATGATGTTCTGCAGCTCGTGCCTCCACTCCAGCCAAATTTCTCCACGGTGTCAACACTTGAAAGGCTGGTGCTGGAGGTGCTCAGATGGAGATACAAGAATATCAGAGCTGTGTCCCAAAACTGCAGCAGCACAACTTTTCCACTGCAGCACTTGCTCCTTCCCCATGGCCAGCAGCTCAGTGTTAGCACACAGAGCTTTGCTCTTACATGCTGCTTCCACCCGTAACACTTTATTCCCTCCCTCTCACACACAGCCCTGTCCACTTTTATTAGACTGAAAAGGTTTTATATAAGTCTGGAGGATTGGGTTTTATTTTTAAGATGTTTGCAGTAGTACTTCCGAAGCATCTCTATCATCTGGCAAAAAAGGGAATTTAATGCAAAGCCATATTTCAGTTGCTCTCCCAACACTGCCGCTTCCCCTACAGAAAGTGTTTTATTGAATCTGATTTTTTTTTTTTAAATGAATTTGGTATTCATGAAAGAGCTCAGATTGATAGCTTGGAAAGTGATGGCTGGATTTCCACGCAGAACCCAGGTAGCAAAGCTGATTTTAGACCTGCTGCAATAACTACTCGAAGCAGCTCAGTTTTTAAAGGGGTTCAGATGGGGTTTCGATTCCAATCTGCAGAGAAACATTTCACCCACGTGTATGACGCATCATGCAAGGCAGTGTTCCCAATGACACCCAGACTTCTTCCCAGGCTCCTTTTAAGGGCTTGTTGCCTGCATTGGGCTCTGATGGGTAGCAGGCTCCACAACTGGTGCCTTTGGGAGGCAGCACGACAAGACAGTGGCCAACAATGTGGTCAAACAGTGATTCAAACAACTGATCCAACATCAAAAAGCTGATTTATTACCTGACAGATTCAATCTTCTCTTTCATCAGTTTAGTTAGAAAGAAAGGAAATGGTTATATTTTATGGGTAAAGTTGAAAAACTCTGGTACAGATTAAATATGAAATAGAAAACTTTTTATTTCGTAGACTATCAGAAAAGGCTACCTGAAACCTTACATGAGTGGTGACATCCTCCAAAGGACTTTAAAGTTTCCAGCAGCGTTTGTGTCTACCCAAGAGCTATGTTCACATCGCCCGATATGCACAACCACTTTGATATGAGTAAACACAGGTGCAGGTTTGTATCAATAACAAAATATAAAAATAAAAAAATAAATCTGTACTATGTTTTTCCAGTAGCTCCCTTTTATTATCTTTCCCATTTCCATCCAGCTTTGTTCCAAGTTCAAAATAACAAGCCTTTGCTTTGCGTGCAGTTGCAATGTTTGGCAAACCAGAGGCTGGTATGAAACCTTACCAGTGAAGATGTTCCATGGATAAGGAAAAGAAGGTCTGTCTTATTTTACCTGAGTTATATTGGGGAAAAATAGATTCTGAAGTACTGCAGATTTATTACAGAGAGCTTGAAAGCACCTCCTAATTATTATTCACTGCTTTATAGATCATTGTTAAAAGTGTTAATTTCAATTATCTAAATGTTTTTTCTGGCTTGTATGTCATTTGCAATAAAATTACTAGGGCCAGATTTACTGGTGTACACCATTTGCTCTGTGCAATTCCAGCCTTGGGTTTACGACTGCTTTGTGTTGTTGGAGTGGTGCACTGAGCTTTCTAATGATTCTGGCTTATTGCCTTTTCCCCACACATTCCATATCAATTTATTATTCCATGGTGGATGGTTATATGCTTTCTGCAATTTACTTCAGAAGTGGTATTAAAAATGAAGTTGACATGCATTAAATAATACTTTATTGATTTTCTTAAACTTGCAACACAGGAATGCTCCTCTGCATCGCTAGTCCTAAACCAGACGTACATACATATGTACATGCAGAAAAACATAGGTATAATATAAGAGAAAGCTAGATGAAAGTCATACAAGTTGAACATAAATACATCTCAAATGATACCTTGAAAAACTGTGAGGAAAAAAAACCCCTCAACATCCTACTGTATGCGGCCACGTTCATAACATGAACAAAATGCAATTTCTCCGTGCGTGCAGCTTCCAAATGAGCCACGCTGTTAAGACACCTATGTAAACTGCTCGCCATCTAACCCAGGAAGGGGAGACAGTCACATGCTGCTCCCCCTCAACCTCCTGCCCAGGGAAGTTGTTGGGTTTCCGACCACATTTCAAGCACAGAATTTTGGTGCAGACATTCATAGTCAAGAGCCAAACAGCAACAAATCAAACCCGAACCTGTAGAACTAGATTGCTTCTGATACTTGATGAGACATGTTTTTTTCTCAAGCAGGAATGAGGGGAGTGTTTGGGTGACCACCTAACCTTCTGACTAACATAAAATGATTTCATTTCTAAAAGTAGCAATTCTAAGTCAGCGCAGAGCCTAGGTATTTTATTACCCACATGTGTCTGCTCTAGATAAAGGCATTACGTGTCCATTTTGGAAAGGACTTTGAAAACAATTTTTGTTTAAAATATGGGTAAAGGAATAAAAATGGGTCAAGGTGTATTCAACACAAGAGATAATTATTAGCATGAGCTACAGCCTGAAGCCTTTTAGAGTACACACACTGCTAGATAAATATGACACTGCTGCAGCACAGTGCTGTCTTCTAAGCTAGCGTGCTTTTCATCATCCAGATGCCTTTGTATGATCTAAAGTAAGGCTGCATGAGACTTGCAGTCAAATGCAGTGCTGTCAGAAAGGTACGATCAATCATCTCTGCCAAGCTGACAGTACAGGATCTGATTTATCCTGCCTCTGACTCATATATTTATTACAAAATCAAAGGTAGCTCGGGTTTAGCATCGGTACAAAGTGCTGCAGTTTTGTTCAGTAGTGAGCTGTTGCATGTGGAACAAGCATCAAATCTCCTGGCATTTAATGGTTCATTTTAAATATATCTGGCACATGAATTAGCAAACAGAGCTGTGAAATACTAACAGCAGCCAAAAGTAATTTATGAATATTGAATTGCACTGTGCAATATGTCAAGTAAAAAATACAGCAAGAACTCCTTTAAAAGCTTCTTTGCCTGTCCCAGCTTTCTGGTAATCAGAATACCTGAGAGAGCTGTGCTGAATGTAATGCTCCAAATTTCAAAAAAAAAGGGGAAAAAAAAGAACAAGAAAAAGAAAAAACAAACCCAGAAAAGCTGAAATGTCCCCCTAGAAATGGATAACAGATATTTTTTAATGAGGCTGCTGGTAATTGAAAATATGCAAGTAATTAGGTACACATAGATGGCTAATCATAACATTCACTGCTGTGCACATTGCCTTTCAGTTTGTCCAAATCTATCAATATCCCCACGGAGTTTTCATAACCTCTAGCAGGGGTTTGTCATGTGTCCAAATTCTCTAACACAAGTTGGCCGTGTCAGGACCTCAAAGGGGGGTGTTGGAGTGCAAGTGCAAGGATTCTATTAAAACGCTGCAGCACATCTGAGACACCCTCGGGGAGCTGAGTATTTGACGTGATAAGCTTTAAGGTCCTCTGGCTGCAATCTGCAAACAAAAACTATATGAGCCTGTAAGGGAGGAGATGCTTTGGAACGGCTTTAGATCCTTACGTGACCATAACTCGTGATCATGTTACCTTTTAAAAGCACTGTTACAGCCTGAAAAAAAAAAATGGTTTTCTATGACATGACAGTTTTCAGATGAGGAAAATTATGAGGCTTAAAAAAAAATCGAAAGTGGACAGGCAAGAATAGCACCCAGCTTAAAATTAAATACAGATGTCTCAAAAAGCTGGCTTGCACAGGAGACACTGAAAGGAAATGTTTTCAGTGAAAAGTTATTTATAACCTTCAGTCAGAGTGAATGTAGGAGAAAGCACTGGGGAAGTGGTAAGAAACATCATCTGCCTAGGAGTTCATGTTTATACCTCTAAGATAGTCCTCATTTTCTCCCCGAAATTTTGCCAAGTGCAGCAGAATGCACACGTATAGACAGTCTAAAACACCTCGGGCTTTGCACACACATCTGTGTCATGAGTCCTTTTGAAAGCCCCCATCCACTTTAAGGCAGAGATCCTGCCTCGATGCTTTTAAACAGCTTGATACATAGGCACTGTGAAAGCCCAGGTTCTCATGAAGACTTACTTCTCTGTACAAGTCTGTCTATTATGCTATGCATATTCATTGATTAGTATCCTCAGAAATCAGCTGGATGTCATAATTAAGACAAGCCAGCATTGCTAGCAGCAAATTATACACATAGTTTAGATCCAATTACAATGTAATGACTGAATGGCAAAGAGATACTGGCAGCTAAAAGTGCATCAAATGGCTTTCTTGAGGCAGAGCCAGCAGTACAGGATAAAATGAGAAAACTGTCCCATAACGTTTAAAATTCTCATAACAAGCAGGGTAAAAAAACCCCAACCAACAAAAAAAAAACCCAAACAAACCCAAAACAACAAAACCAAACCAAAAAAACCCACCAAAATTCCTAGGTAACAACTTCATAAAACATTGCTAGTACAAGTATGAGTGGTGATTGCAAAAGCTAGCCTGGCTACTTTATAAAACCCAGGACTCCAGCTCCTCTTGGAGAGAACAAGGTCTGGGCTCAGCACGGTGCCTGCCTGCAGCTACGGTCACTTGTTAACATTCAAAGCACTGGCTCTCCGTGGTGAGGTGCACCCCAAAGCAAGGGATGGTATTTCCCTTTCAAAGGAGATCCAGCTGAATTCCCAGGAGCAGAAAAAGGCCCTGCAGAAAAGCTTAACAGTGGGGAAAGTTTTGCAGCTTGTGTTGTGAGATACAACTGACTGTATCCACAGTGCTTTTATAATCATGTTGGATCATCATCAACATGATATTTAGAAAATATCAGAGCTTTGGTTTAGATCACAACACTGTAGATATTCCTGTTACAGTGAATGTAAAGAGGATCCAAACTCTCTCTTGATAAAGTCAGTCTTTTGTTGGAAAAGGTGTTTTATCCATTTGAGTCTTTGCACTTCAAGGAAAAAAAATTATTTCAAAAGTTTCTTTGAATAAAAAAGAAAACAAGAAAGCAAATGTAAACAGAATTGGTGTGTCAATTGTAGACATGATCCCCCAGCAGTTCCTTGGCAAAAAGACAATAACAGAAATCAAATTAAACATGGACTAACACGCAAGAAAAATACATAGGCTTCTGAAAGCAAGCAGGAAATTCAGCATCAGTTTGCTGAGTCTCAATGAGTCACCCGTAGGTGTTCGAGGCAAGGAGACTTTCCTGAGTTACTCCAGAGAACTGGATAAAGAGAGCAGGGGTGATATCTGAGGAGAAAAAAAAATCAAAAATAAATCACAGCTGCCCATCCTCTGCAGACAAGAGCTCCTATCTGGGCACAGAGATATCTCAACACTGCCATCTCCCTTTGGCAGCACCAGCCTTCCCTGGGGACTGATCCTGCCAGGGGGGAGAGCCAGGCTGGTGGGGAATCCACAACACTTTAGGTAGGATGCAAGCTGGCATAGGCACAAGCACACTTTGTTGCATTGAGGTTGTCCTCACTTGCAGAAAAAACATCTTTACAGACTATTATATAGAGTGCAAGTTTAAGATTGCAAACCAGTTCAAACATCTGAAGGCCCAGTGATGTTCCCAAACCAGCATTTGTTACTGGCTTTACCTGTGCCAGCAGCTGTATGGACACTGCAGTTGCTGCAGAAAACACTCCAATCTTAGGAAGCAGCCCTATAATCAAACAGGGGTTATCACACATGGTCCTGCAAGTCCCCCTGACCACTTCTTCCTGCATTCAAAATGCTGGATTTTGTCATTTGCACCCTTCCCAGACACAAATATACTTTGCGTCCCCTGCTACAGGCTCTGCTATATGAGCCATCTGTGCTCTGATGGTCATTAAAAACAATGTTTGATAGGTATAGGTTGGAAAAATGAAAGATCTACCTCCTCTTGAAGAAAGACCAACACCCCTTTTTTTCTAAGACTTATGCTGATTAAGATCTGTCTGGATCCTGATATATGTCTAATGCTTGAACCAAAAATTCGAGAGGTACTGAAAGTTATGAGAAGTCCTTTTCATCTTGTTGCATCAGCACAATTAGCTGCCTAACTTGTGGATATAGGTAACTTCTTTCATTTTCTATAGCCTAATGTTTGAAAAATATTCTTAAATGGAGAATTGATTTTCCTTTGAAAATTGAAAAGCAGGAGCAAATACATTCAGCCAAAGAATATACATAGTTAAAGGCAGATGAACTTCTTGCAAGCAAAGTGTTTTGGCTTGGTTTTCATTCAAATTGGAAAATCTGGAAAATGTACTATGTTCCAGTCAAAAGAAACCTCTAGGGCAATTTGAATTGAAAACAGTAATTCTTAAGGGGTAATTGTAATCCTCAGTATCAATCAGTTTAGAACACAAGGGCTTTCAGTAATTTTATCAGACCAGCTACAGTAACTTCAGGTTCATTTCACTCCTGCTCAGTCACCTAACATGTTAAGCATGCCTAAACTAGTCATCCCATCTCCTCCTCCAACAAAAACAGAGCCATTAGCAATTCCAGAGATCAGTTCACCTCACCTACCTTAAATACCTGTCTCAGCATGGGATGCCTCACATCCTGAGGCAGCTTAGTTTTCTCCAGCTTGTCTTCCTCTAAACCAGCTTGGCCCGTAGTTTACGATGTCAATCAGATGCATATTTACACCAAATCAGATCAACTGCCTTTGTTACTGTATACTAGCATTAAAAGATAACTTTTGAACTGCAAAAGTGAGAGCAAAAATAAGCAACGACTTCTGTACAAAGTGAAAAAATGTACCAAAAATTCTAAAATGTGTCACAAAAGTGATAACAGTTGTCTCATTTCGAATGGCTTTTCCAAAAATACTTAGAAGTTTTCTCATATAAATACACGTTATGGCAATGTATACAAATACATATACACCTACTTCTACCAGACGTTAGCTGTTTAGCTGCTGAAGCTGCAGCTCTGAGCTACCTACCTCTCTCCACTGTGGATAGGCTCCAGAGACACCTGCTAAACCACCGTGATTGATGGCACAGTATTTTAAGGCAGACCAAAATCAATGCTGGTTAACTTAAAACCTACACAGCAAACTGCTGCAGCCTGGGAGCTGATTGACAAGGCAAGGAGCTGTGGACAGGCACACTGCTAAAGGATCTTTTGCTCCTCGGGACAGTCGAAGGCTGCAGTGTCCCTGGGTGTCCCATCGTGGTGAAAAGCACCCCTAAAACTTCGCAGATGCCAATCACGTCCAAGTCCTCAGCCTGTTTTCTCCTGTACCAAAAATACCCACGCACAAGGATGCAAAAAGGTCACAATACCCAGGAAAAGAGCTATAAGGGTAGATCTGAAAGTATTTCATGTGACATACACAATTCAGATTTTAGCAGACCAGAGGCACCTCACCTGAAACAGATTTTCTCTTACCTGCTCGGATTCCTGTGTATAAAGGAGATTAGCTGGAGTAGCAGAAACAAATCATTAAAACTCTGGGTCCAGACAAGGAATGCACTGCTGATGCAGAGAAAGAAAAGGGGACCCTCTGGCTCCCATCTGATAGCCCCTCGAAAGCCACAGCAGACTCTTGGTCTGGGAAGGACTAGCAGGGACAGACCTGCAGGACACAGTCCCAGAGAAAAGGTCGGCCACACTGTGCCCATGCAGAGCTGGAAGGAGGTCTCAGAAATCAAATCGTGAGCCTCTAATAAAATTATGCCTTAGGCCACATAGCAATCCACATCAGGAGGTGCAAGGATACATCAGCATCTTTGGAGGTTTCAGATGCTGAACTGTTTCCCTAAGAGGTGCTGTACTAAACCTCAACAGTATTGGCTACTCACATAAAATATTGCCTTTGGTGACACTTGTGCTTATACCCCAGAAGAGCAACAAACTTGAAGAAAAACAGCAGCACTCACCCCAACAAAAAGAACAAGATGTTTTGAGAGAGTCCAGTTGATAAAAATTGGCAAAGGACAAGAAAAAAAAAACAAACCCAAAACCCCAAAAACCCCAAGGGTAAAATAAAGGACCACTACATTTCTCCACAGAAGCAGTCTCATTGGTATAACCACCTCAGGCCCTAGTAAGAAAAAAAATATATATAAAGTTTGTCCTTTACTCTAGCAGAATTTCCTTTATGACTGTGAAGACAATACTTTTTAAAATGTCTTAGAAAATAACTTAATGCTTTAGAAGTGTCATAACCTGTTTGTCTTCCATTTGTGAGGATATGCATCACTTCCAGGTGTAATAGAAGTCCTCAGTACTGACTTTTATAACACATTGGAAACCCAATTACAGTATTTAGTATTGTGATTGTGAGCACTAAAGAACCTAAACTTGAAATCAGAATTTCTGTGCTTTTTCAAAACAATAATAATTTTTTTGTTTTGTTTTGCAGGATTTTTTTTTTTCCTTCTAACATATACAACTTCACAATCAATGAGTCAAAGGCTTTCTCTTGGCACAAATTAACCCCTTCCATGAAATAAATCTAGTCAAATATGGTCGTTGAATCAGGTTGCAGAAACATTTCTAAGCTTTAAAGTCCACGACGGGAAAATAAAAGAACATTCAGTTGTTTTTACAGAGCCCATTTATTTCTAGAAGTTAACACTGCCTACATTTAAACTTTCAAGTACTGTGGTACAATAGGAGTGAATATGTGGAAGGAAATGGTGCTGAAAACCCAGCACCTATGTTATCAACGTTCAGGAGGTTTTGCTTTTGACTATCTCTGTTGGGATCCCACGCACGCAGCATCCATTAGCAGAGGAGTGTGTTAAGAGAAGGGCATCCAGCAGTTCATGTGTTCTGAAGATGCTCCACGACGACACAGGCCAAGCCCTGGTGAACTGGGATGGCAGGAGATGGCCTCAAAAGCAGAATTCTGACCCAAATGTAAACACTGATTAAACACACGCATTGTCAATATAAAACACTCTCTCAAAAAAAAAACCTAAAAAAGTTTCAAATAACACTTTAAGTTACTGTCAACAGAAAACATTAAAAGAAAAAATTGTCTGCAAAATGTTTCCTGTCTTAAATTACTGCTTTTCTACACAATCACTTACTCCCATTTCCCTACTTCTATGAAATTCCACCATAGAAATACAAGAAAGAAAAAACATGTATAAATTTAAGGTATTTTACTGTACACCCTTAAGACGGTAGATATTCCAGATATATACAACACATATACAATACACAGTCTCCCTTTACTGTAGTGGTCTGGCTTCTAGTTGTGCTTTTCTCCCAATTTAGGAAGTTTAATGTTGCTTAGTTCCACGAAAGTTTTCATGAAACATACGACTTGCTGATAGCAAACAGCTCAAGAAGTAGTGCATTCAATATTTAAGCATTATATTCTTAACAGAGTGATAACAAACCTTAATCTTAAGGTTGAGTAGTCTTTGACAAACAGTATAAAACTGAATTTCTGAACATTAAGAAAATTATCTACAGCTATCTTTAAAAAAAAAAAAGGGGGCAAAACTTCAGCTCATATTTGAGCCAAATGTCAGCTCAAACATCATTCTGAAGATGAATTTTGTTGGATTTTTATCAGTTTTGGTGGCTTTTCTCTGTTTCTGTTGAAATGAACTCAGGAAGAAGGCATTGGCAGAGCACCTGTTCCTTGGTGTTTCCAAGCCCAGTTAATTGGGATGTGCTTGAATGAAAAGCCCATAGATTAGGTGCATATCCTACTCAAACCTGATTATACCTGATTCATAAAAAAGTACTGCATTTATTGCCATGTCTACAGAGTATTCCCACCAGTGACTATTATTCATTTCTGCCAACCAACAATGATATAAGACTTTAAAATCAGGTTTCCCTGATTGAAAGCTGCAGGTCCACGTGCTTCCAGACAGAAAATGTTCACACAGCAATGGAGGTCACACTCAAATGTTTTGACTCATTCAAAGGTGACTTTTCAGTTGCTGTATTTCCTATACGTATGTACACAAAGAAACATTGGTAAATCCAGTAATCATTTCCAGACTAGTAGAAAATTTTATATGTATGAAATTACTGCCCTCAGGTTAAAAATCTTCCTGCCTTTCTGGCAGAAATATTAATTCTCAAAAGATGTACCCATCAGCTATAGTTTAACAACTCTGGAATGAAGAAATCTTTAACATGCCACCATGAAGGTCTGGAAACCACTGTGCTTCTGACTAAGCATGCTGGTGCTGCCAGAAGTCAAACTGGGCTGCCAAATGAAGTGATGGGAAGAACATTAGTAACTGAAACTCAGGAGAGCTTGATCACACCCTTTCTCTGATGAGAGCTGGGTTCTTCAGGGACATCAAGCAGGACAGGTTCTTCACAGTACACCTGACTGTTATTGCTTAAACCTATTTTCAGTGACAATGCAACCAGCCTGACGAAACCTAAGGTTTGTTAAAATATGACACTGTAACCAAAGAAATAGTGAAGAGATGAGTTCCCTCATCACACAAGTTTTTGCTTTCTAAGTATAAACCAACCACACGAACAAAAATTTTTCAACACCGTGAAATACAGTCCTGGTAGCTGACTTGCTCAGTGTCCATCTCAGCTCTGAGTTGTTCCTCCAGTCCGCAGGACGTTAGGTAGGGGGAGAAACATCCCTACCTCCCTTCCTCAGGTTAAAATGAAACACCAAGCCACAAGCTGTAGATGAAGATCATGATTTCTGGTCTTCCTCTGACGGGACAACTTCCAAGAGGATTTGCAACGTTACAGTTACCCTGTCTGCAAAGATAAAAGCATACATGTGGTCTGCGTGCATTTCAAGGCTGTCTTAAAGCATCACTACTTTGCACAACTGCTCGGTTTTAACAAGGCAGCAATGTTGCAATAGAAGTCTGAAAGAGTTAAAACAAGTTAATTCAGCTATGCCAAGATCTAAGAAAAAAAAAAGGAAAAAATGAAAGGAAAATTAAAGGAAACAACGACTACAAAGCTTCACAGGTCTAAGAATGTCACACATCCAAAGCAACTGCACACTGCCTTTTTGTCACTCGAGACAGTAATTTCTATCTGGTATTTTTGGTGGTTTTCTTTTTAGGGTACTGATTCATAAATGGCACAATTAATTTACATATTGAATAGCAACAGAGCACTCTCTTAGCACTCTTTTTTGCTTGTCACTTGTTTTTATTTTTTTTTTTAGTAACCCATTTTAAACGAGCAGGAGTTGCTGTAAGAGAAAGTTCTGCTTCCTCTTGTCTCCTATGACATGTCTGCATTTATACCAGCACAAAGCCAGGGGGGTAAAACAGTGAGACTTGCAGGAGATATGAACCCGAACTCCTTCCCTGCTCTCCTGTCTAGGGCAGACTCTTACCATATTTCTCTCTTCTCTCTGGAGGTCACCAGTTCAGCACAAAGCCTGGTTGCCCTTAGACTATAAACTGATGGGGTCAGAGAGGCTGGAAGTCAACAGGGACTGGATTTTCCTCCTGCCTCCCTCCCTTACTCACAGCAGGGACTTCAGAGCTGGGCTGAGCGTAGCCAGGGTGAAGGGCAGGAGGAAAGGCAGCAGCAGGAAGCCAGCAGGGCTTCGTCCCTGCCATCCCACCCCTCCCAGGTTTGAGGATGAGCAGGGGAAGATGAAATGGACTTTCTGTCAAGCTGAGCTACGGTGCAACAGCTCTTGGAAAAGGGCACGGCCGCAGAGGGGAAGCTTGGGCATCTCAAGAGCTGGCTGTGATTTTAATATCCTGTTAGACAAACTGGCCAGAGCCACCTGCAGCAAGACCTTGCCCTCGCTGTGGCAGGAGGTGGCTGCTGTCAGTCTTCCATTTCCATGCACTGTGCTGGGATGTAGCCACAGAGGAGAAATCAGACAAGCTGCGGGGGCTGGGGTCCTTGCTTGGTTTTGGTTTTTTTTTGGTTGCAATACACTCAGGATAAGACAGTATATAGAGTTTTTTCAAAAAAAAACAACGTATGTTCCAATCTGTTTTCAGTCGGTATCTCTGTATTGTCTGCTGTGAGCAGCACCTGGAGTTACAGGAATAGCTTCACATTTGTAACAAGGCAACTTAACATACCCTGACAGGGAAGATGGCTCCCTCCCCACTTTAAACCCTAATTTTACCTTTCAAATTCACTGTAAACAAGTCCCAGGGGACAGCCTTTATAAAAAGCCCAGACCCAGTATCTACATAGGCACCACATCAAGTGTAGGTGAGGAAAAAAAAAGCAGCAATTTACTGCGTATGTATAAGACTGGACATGAAACCTGCAACAGCACAATGCTGAGCTGATCTCCTGCAGATCTCAAAATCACAAACTTGACAAAGAGAAGCTACTGAGCCTATAACACTATGTCCTAAGTGAGCAAGTGTCATCCTCTGGTGTTTGCAAACAACCCTGAAAAGAGACATTCTGTTATATAAACTGATCTCCTTTCCAGCATGGGCTCAGGCTATAAAGAGAGCAGGATTCAACTTTTAAGCTCCTTTCAATTCAATCTACTGTAAGGAAATATATGCTTTAAATCTGAGTCTAAGGTTGCCTTTTCAACTGAGGAAGTCCAAATAGAAGCGTTCTCATGCTGGTGCCGCATCTTTTTACACACTGATCTGCTTTGTAGGATTTGCTAGGCTTGACTTTTTTTCATTTTCACATGAGTTCTACAAAAAGCAAGAAAATGGAGATCAAATGAAGCCTGTACTAGCTGAAAATTATTTGTCCCAGCACATCTGGTGCTACAGCAAAAACTGTTTGGAAGAGGAGAGAACAAAATGTTATTCTCACTGCAAAATACCACCCAGACCCTATTAACCCCACAAACTGTGCAGTTACCTTTTGTTCCATACAGTAATTCAGTAAAGAGAATGGGCCATGTAAATGCCATTAAGGGTGATCAAAACCTACAGAACAAAGATGTCCAGTCTTGGAGAGGTTTTCTTGGGTGATCCATTCAAAAGCTGTAAACCAGCCTGAAACCCCTTTCATATATGTACTCAGCTTCAGTCTGGGTCTTCTATCCCACTGCTCATTCTGGCTGTTCAACATCCCTCTGTTCTGATCCTTACAAAACCTATACTGAACATCCAGTCTCATCCTATATGGGACTGCTCTGTACCCATGTGGTTTTTGCACCAGTGCTGTCCTTTACTTAAACAGCACATGTTTTATGTAGGGTTTACAAACAGCAATCATCTCTCACCTCCGGGCAGCTGAACAACTCAAATTCCCCAACAAGGTGATTTTGTAAATGGGTAAAGGAAACCCCATATCACTCTGCTCCTGTGCTGAGCTGCTCAGATGGAGCTGCCTGGGAGCAGCCTGGTTAGCACGGTGCTGTGTTCAGACTAACAGGCTTTGACTCCCTCTGTGGTACTACACAAAATGCTCTGTTGAAATCTAAGTAGATTGGATCTATCACACTCTCCTTTGAATAGAAAAAGAAACATCTTCTCAAAGAAAGCTACCCAGTTAATCTGGCAAAAATCTACCTCTTAAATGACAATTGTGTTTTTTTTCCATGTTGTCCTCTACTTCATGTCTGGAATTACTCTTTCATGCCTACGTACACCTAATGCATATTGTTTCAAGGTTAGAATATCAAGCTTGCAGCTGCCCAATGACTTTTCTGTATCTCACAGAGGTACCTTAAGTGAATTTATCTCCATTCAGTACCTTCAAAAAATGCTCTCGGGCTGTAGAATGGAGCTCCCTTAACACCCACGAAATAATGCCAGTTTAATGACTCCACACAGAAGGTTTATTGCTTCTTCTGGTGGGGGGAATAAATAAATAAATACATTTAACAAGTATATCTCTGCTCTGCTCCACCCCACAACTGTCAGCACCAGTTTTCCTTCATTACTGTTGTTATTCTGGGAATAATAATTGCAAAGCAAACAAGCCGTTTCACTTATTGACTGGCATACACTGCTTTCCACTCCGAGCCAGCATCCATCTGTAGGTACTACACAGGCACCAGGCCTTCTTTCTAGGAGAAGGATTTTGTGTTACCTGAAAAGCTGAAAGATTCACCTTCATTGTCACAGCTGGCAGAAAAAAGCTTCACATCTATCCAGTCTACCTTAAAGAGAATACTTTTTCTCTCACCCAAGCAATGTAGTCCAACACTGGCATCCTGTGGCCAGAGATTCAAGTAACTTCATTCCAAAACCTCTGAGACTTACAGAAAATGCCAAAAATCTCCTGGGTTCGATAAGGAAAAAATTCCTAGACCCTAAATGTCAAGGCTGAGAAATTATATACAGACAAAACCCCGACTGTTTAGTAGAGGGTCTTTTTGCATGCAATTGCTTTCATTTGCACTGGAGCTTCCTACAAATTTCCAGTACATTGCAAATAATTTATGACTTTATGGATATAAAATTAAGACCACTAGATTGTGCTACCCTTAAACTAACATCTTTTTCTTTAAATACATTCTACCCTATTGTCCACGGACTTCCCAGCATGAATGGAGTGGGAAATTCATTGGTCCTACAACAGATAGGATATAATAAAATAACCTATATTTATATAGAGAAAATACATATAGAAACTTATCTTATAATTCCATACATATAAAAACCTCATTCGTTTATTGCAAACAGTTCATTTTAAATCATCCCTTAAGACTGAAGCATTTTTGATTCAGCACCTATAAAAAGAAACTATTTTTAGTTTAAAACTTTCATGGGTTGAGCTTTTCTTTTGCAGCAGAAGAGATTTTCTTTCAATTTTGTTTAATAAATGATCCATCATTCTTCAAATATTTTGTCTGTATTCTTGTTCCGTGTTTTGAAAATTACCTCCATTTTGGAAACCTATCATGCTGAGCAACAAAAATGAGAAAACTAGGGAGCTGTAATAAACGATACTGACTTCTTTCTAATTGAAATGCTCCAAATAACCCTTGTCCAACACATCAGAACTTCCACAAAAGCTTTCAGAAATGGTCTAAAAATGATTCTCCGTGTACTTCGGGTGTGAAATACTACAGCCGAGTCACATAGAAGTAATTTTTCAAGAAGCACAGAAACAATTTGCACAGAGGTGTGTCAGGCACAGTATATTTTGCTATAATTTTGTCGGGAGCCATCTCTAAGGACAGTATCCCCATACCAAGCCTGCCCAACCCTGTCCCATTGCAAACACACCCCAGTGGCCCACAGACGCATGGTCTCAGCAGGGAGCCCCAAGCCCATCCTGTCATCACATCTGTGATGTATCAGTTTTCAAACTGCTTCTCCTAGGAGCGTGATACAGCCCCTGTTAGGCTGGGCCAACGGCCAGGGGAGGGAGAAGGGTGATTTGAAAGGGATGTTTGTAGGGAAGGGAGGGAAGAAGGGGACAGGCATCCAGTCAATAAAGTCAATCACTAGCTGAAGAATGGGCTTGCTGTAAACCTGTCCGGTTATTTGGGAGATGTTGATTGTAACTGGCAGAGCAACGCTACGGCATGTGCTGAAAGAAACCTGCATGGTCATCCTCAGCCCAGAGTGGATCGATCAGAAGGATTTCACAACGTGGGGAGCCCTGGGAAATTCCCAGAGTCAGCACAAGGGACCAGAGTCCCATGGGGACTTACCGAGCAGCTTTCTGAACCACTTTGGCTTCTTGTCCCACACAATGAAGAGGTAGTAGGCAGGAACTCCAGTCAGGGTTATTGCAAATCCAATCCCTGTGTTCACTGGATCAGAGTAAAGTGACAGTGCAACCATGAAGAGGCAGGTGAAGGAAAACAACGCTGGAATAAATAGTGGCACCTGAAACATAACCACACAAGAGCCATTACTTTACATTGACCTTGTTATTGAAGGACTACATAATGTTTCACAAAACATAAATCAGGTAAAACCCAGCAGTACAGGATGGTTCTGGAGGAATATGGGTAACTAGAACACACAAAATGTCAGTGGCTGCAGAAACCAAGCTATGCAGAGGATTATGCAGTGAGTACCACGGAGGTCTTTTAATTACTACACATTAAAACACTACAGAGTTTTACGTCCTTTAAAATGTAAGGGCTGTAAATAAGTTACATTGCAAAAGTCCTTTCTCTAATCCCCCAGTAAATAAGTAAGCAGCTCTAACCGCAGTAAAGATTTCCTCTTTGATAATTACCTATTAGAAAACATTTTAAAACACAACCAGGAGATCAAGTCACCTTTTAAAACTATTAAGAACATATTGATTTTCTTCCTAAGGTAAAAATCAAAATCTAGCAGGAAGAGAGCAAATTAAACACCAATTTGACTGGCGATAAAGGTATTTGATAGCATTATGCAACCGATAGCTACTGAAAAAGCACTTTCTGACTGTATGACTGATAGCATTATCAGTGTCACTGTTGAAACTACAAAAAAATAGCAATATCAAACTAATTCCCTCAATTTTCAAGAACACCGCTGCAATCACCACGTTAGCACCTCTCTGAAGGAAACGCCTACAGGCATGGCTTGCGAGATGTTCAGTGTAATGGAGAATTCCTTGGAGATTATTCCCTTCCTTTCACGCCTTGAAGCATTATTGTTCCTCTTTTGTGCACTGTCAGAGCATTTTTATTTTTAATCAAAGCAAAACAGGCTGTGCTGTTGACCTTCTTATTTACAGATATACCTACAAGAATGCAACAGCGCACATTCTTAGTTCTTCATAAAATAGGCTTCTTGGCAATACATAAACAGGGACAGTTCCCTCCATTTTTTTCATGACAGACGTTATCTTTCCGGGACAGACTATGGGAAAACTTACTTGGTAAGATATTGCTTGAAATGAGCAAGAAGAATGGCAGAATCAAGGCCAAAACAGCTACTGTTCAACAGGCCAGACTATTAGCATTTTCTTCCTGGGTTCACAATAACTGTGTCTGCAAATCCCCTGCGAGTTCCAAATACCACAATAATAGCACCAACAACTTACCTCCACATCAAACTGGCATATTCTGTATTGGATAGGCAATGAAGTAAGCATTTAACATTAATGCTTACGCCTGCCGTGAATTCTGGTGTCAAAATTATTCAGGCTTTTATCAAAGGAGGCATTAAATAGAGGACTGGCTGAAAATCAGGTTGCCACACGTAACCCCAATATTTGCAGCGGGAACCCTATGTGACTGCATAGGACTAGAGGTATTTTCACATGGCTTGCCTCGGTGCAGCAGACAGGCAAAACAGAGCAAACCACCTTCACTTTGGCACAGCAGCTTCAGTCGCTGCTTCCTAAGCACCAGGGAACAGGCAAGGATTCTCTTTCGGGAGGGAACACAGCTGGGGTAGCGCTGGGGAGCTTGCAGGAAAACACTTGGAGACCATTCAGTGCAAAAGACTATTTTCTACTCACTCTGTTTTTCTCAAAAAAGAGGTTAGCTTTCTACGTAAGAAAATGCTCCTTTACTGTCTGACTACACAACAGGCAGGAGGGAGGAGGGTTCATGTAAAACGGTAGAGAGCGGAGGTTACCTTGAAAGGACGAGGCATATCAGGACGTTTATATCGGAGATAAATCAACCCGGCAACTACTAGTCCAATAAAAAGCCACCTGGCAAAACTGAGGAAATTCAGGAGGCTGTAGAGATCTCCATTGAATAACATTATCATTGTGAGAGGATGCTGCAAAAGAAATTCAGAGCATAAGCGGGGGTTTAGTGGCTTGATCTCTATTATTTTACAGGAGCGATGTCAAATTTTTCCCCTGGGACGAGCAGCACAGCCGTTCCCAGAGATATCTGAGGGCCACAGACTTCAGGCCTGCCTCTGTCATACAGTCAGGTGTGTCATTGATACCTCACCGTCCCCTGAGGTCACGTTCAGTCTACACCTATCTCTCCTGGGTGGCCACATGTGCTCAATATATATCTGTCCCCTGTGACTCAGACAAATACACGGGCACACAACCCACGGCATCACCAAACTGCCTGAGCATCCTGGGCACTATTCTCATGGGACCTGACAAAATATTATCCCACTGCCCTTCTACTCGCTCGTCACTGATGCAAATGATAAGAGCAGTCAAATTTTGGTCACATCTGATCATAGGAAAACAGAGGTGTCTTGTCGAAGGAAGAGGTCTCCCGGTCCCCCAGGCTGCAACAGAGGATGTCAGCGAAGAGGGCATCGTCAAGGGTAGCTACACATCATGGGATGCCAGCTGGGCACACCAGGTTGCCACCAGCTTGTACTAGCAGTATGCCCTTCAGGCTTGCAGGGTGTAGGCTTACTGCACACTGGAAATGCAAACTTTTTTAAAGCAGGGAGAAGTATTTAGCTGTCACTCAGGTGGCTACTGAACAGCGAGAATAAAAACCAAACTAGAGTAAATACTTTTCCTCGTTAAAAAGCTGTTCTGAGATACAAGGCTTCTGTGAGGCAGGCAAAACCTTACATATAAACGAGAGTGTCACGCCTTGGGTTACACAATTGTTGTAGGCTACACAGATCTATTTTAGGGTAATCTCTGGACAAAAGCAGAATACTTGTAGCTCAGATCAACTCTGCAAGGTAGTCCGTACTTCCCGCATGAGACACCCTGGGCCCACAGTGACACAGTCCTTGCATTGGAGGATAAGGGAATGAGTTAACTTCACTGTAGTCCTTACTGATCAGCGAGAGAGAAGATCCTGGCAGCAAGAGCCTCTCTAGGTATATAACATGGCAACAGGTCAAATCAACTGCAGATGCAATAAAACACTGGGCTAAATCTTTATGTAAGGAAAACTAACTTGTCTTAGTTATCTAGACTCACAGCCACTCTCTTTTTTTTTTTTTCTTTTCCTTTCTTTTCAAAGCAGTGAAGGCAGCACAGATTTGAACTAGAACGATCAATATTTCAAATATGGGTCTCTGGCTTCCAACCTCTAATGACTTACAAAGTGCATGGTTCTTTACACACAGATATTAAGCAAACTCCTTCTTTGTAAAGGTCAAAGGAAATTTTACCACTGAATTATATTGGGCAGGATTTCTTCTATACAGACTCAGACCCTAGAAGTTTAAAATCTCAGTTTATATGCACAATAATGCAAGAAAGGGTCAGAGATAGTGAAGGAGAGAGAGATCAAAAATCCAATAATAAAGTAGGGTTACAATCAAATTGCATGATTTCTTGGAGTTGCTACACACACATCTATCCAATACCACACATAAACAGGTATCTTAAATTCTTTTTTATTTAACGAGCCTCAACCACTTAACATAGTCATTTTCTCAATTTCTCCTCAAGAGCTTCTTCCTTTCTTACAGTGTGTAGACCTTGGTAGGAGAAATAAAATAGGAAAATGCTAAAGTGCAGACTATTGATGCAGAATATATCCTGCAACTACTCTAGTTGCAATAAGAAAAACAGTGAGCTGATAGGCATCTATAGCAAAAACTGATCTAATTTCCAGTACAAGCATCTGACCTTACTAGTGTAGACTCATATACCCATGTCTTCTGCTGTGGCTACCAGAGGTTTGTCCAGATATGTTATGGTTGTTGGTCCCAAAACAGGGGCTGAACACTCGCAGTTATGAAGTCTTCAAGTTCAGTGAAAATCTTCCTGGCAATATGTAAACTGAGGTTTGAGGTCGGTATGTTGACATTTTGCCCTAACATTTTACCATACAAATTGGTCTGCAATGCAAACACATGGCCAAGATTTAGCTCTGCTGCTATTTTAGAATTCAGTAATAGGATTTCCACTATAATACTGGTGCTTTCCCTTAGACAATTCACAGACTATTGCCCAGGCACACGTTCTCTCATTTTTTAATCACCTCTACACTGCACTTCTGAGGGTTCCCCTTCCATTATCTTAGTCCATAATTGTTTGCATTTTTCACTATAAGGTGGTATAATGAGCCTTTGGGGTGCTCCCAGATGCTGGTGTTTAGCTGCACTTTCCGTTAAACAAATCCCGTTTTTGTTTGTTTGTTTAACTGGAACTTGTTTCTCTGAAAGGGAACTAGCTCATCACTAGCACATCCTTAGAAACAAAGGGCAGTAAGACATGAATTAGGCTGCAGCAATAGGTAGCCAAGTGCTACCGACAAGATGGCAAGGAGATGCTAGAATAAGAACAACTCCCAAACCTCATTCCTCTCCTTAGTGTCCTCTGCCCTGCCCAAAGCCCAGGTACACATTAATAAACAAGACTCAAGCCGTGCCCAAATTCTGTTTGAATCCTCAAGAGCAAGCCTGTAATATGAATTCTTGTGCAGGAACATTTGTTTGTATGATTTACCAAAACAATGACAGCTGGCAGAGGAGTGTGCTTGCGGACATGAATCATGGAGAGAATTTCCGGAAGGTGACCCTCGCGGGATGCAACGAAGAACATCCTGGTGGGAAATAAATGTGGACAGACTTTAAATGTGCTCATTACTGGGACTAGGCAGAGAGGCTTATGAAAGTCACAGAGCACAGCGGCGCTTCTTAGGCTTGTCTGAGGTATTCTGAACAAAAAGACTAGCACGAGAAACCCCTATGCAGAAATCAAAGTGATCTCGGAGGGTGTCTCCTCCTTAACTTACACTATGATCAGTGTTTGGAATTAGTTCATATTTTCCCTCCAATTTCCCTCCTTCACAAGAAACAAAGCATCCGTTAATTAAGTGCTATGCTCCGAGGGATCCATTTCCAAACCAGTCGAAGAGTTTTAACAGTAAGATACTAAACTCAACAGGAAAAAAATAAGAAAAAGCCCCATGTCTGGTAAACATTACAGTCATTTTTCATTTCCTGCTAAAGGAACAAAACCTACTTTCCCTTCCCCTTGTTTCCTTATTTTCAGTGTATACCCATGCCCTTCACAACCCCAGTAATATCAGCAATGCTCACCTGGAGACCGCAAAAATGCCACCATTCATAGATCCAAAGCAGGAGAGAGCAACAAATACTGGTACAGCTAAAGAAAAGTTTCCCATTAGTCGTTCAGCAAAGGTCTGTCAGAGGAGAGAGAACCACACAGTGATTTTTCATAAACCATACATGTAGTTTTACTCTATTACAAATTATTAGTAAGTATGGCAATTTTTGTTTCTACCCCTTTTCTGCATCCCTCACTCAAAGTTGTGCTGTTCAGCTGTTGTTACCTCTTGTTCTGTGACACCAAGGCTACTGCAGACGAGGTCTCCCACCCTTACTCCTGCCTGCACGTGGAAGATCGCCAGTTGAGGCCATGCTGGGGAGGTGGAATCAGGCTTGATTTATATCAGTTTAGACCTTTATGACTCCAAAAAAGAAGGCCCGGTCTGAATAGATCAAAGTCTGATCTTCATACCTAATTTTTTTTTTTTTACCACAGCCTTCATTTTAATTAGCTGATGCTACCATCATAGTCCATCCATTCATGCTTTATTGTTCTAGGTTACCACGAGAGTCTTAATTAGAATTTGGGGCACCACGGTAGATGTGCCCGATTTTCTTCAGGTTTGCAAAATGTTTTGCTTCTAAATCTCCCATGACCTATAGAATTGGGTCATTTTTTAAATATCAAGTCAATTCAAATATTCACAGGCAGTGTCACTACTGGAAAGGAAACAGAAATTTTCATTTCCTCCCTGTGAGTCAGGTGCCGTAAATATAAAAATCAGCATCATGGCCACAATTCAGCAAGAACAATCAAAGCAGTATTTCCAAGCCAGGTTGTACTTGCAACTCCTTCCCAAATGAAGTCCAGGATTGACAGCAACTCCCTTCCTACGTACTCTGGACACACACTGTGCAGAGACAGCGTTGCTGCCTCTTGCTAACAGTTCAGAGCTCACACTTCCACAAATATCTGTGTTTCCCGCTTCCCGGGAGTTCAGCCTATAATTTAGCACAGAATTTTTCAAGCATGTACTTGGCTATAAAATTTAAGTCCCATTGACTTTGTTTTCTCAGATAAATAAAGACAGTCTAACGTTAGATTACACATGCTATTGGTGGCCTTAAGCGCAATCCCACTCATCAGTCAAAACTCAGGCCAAGTTCACCGGGATGCTAATATGTGGCGTAAAAGAGGAGCCATAGAAAAGCCTGACTGGATTTGTCCCTCTGATTTTTTTTTTCCCCCTGGAAATAGAAATATATCAACAAACAGAACTGCAGCAGGGATATAGCTTTGTATTTTTCTTCTGTAACTTACCACTGCTACAGCTTTTGAAAGCAGCAATTCCCCAGCACTGATTGTAGTGAAATAAGCCACGTTTGTTAACACATAGCCAACTGTGACGATAATCATTGAAATGCATATTGCGAGGGGTATGTTTCTGAAATACACAAGGTAGCTCATTATTTTGCAATCTGGTTGCTATTCCCTGAACATGAAACAAATAACATGAGAAGAAGCCACTAATGATGGCGAGCGCACATTTGGCGATCCCGACATATCATCGTTAGAAACCACCGGTAAAATAACACATCTAAACAAAACCATCCAGACAAAGCAAATAGGTTTATAATGAAGAGCTGAGAAACCAGTTGAGGGAGGAGTCCTTTGGGGACACCAAGAAGTTGTGGTCCCCATGCGTCCCATACAACAAGTATGGCCCGTTTGAGTTGTCTACCCCTATTGACTTTCAAGCTGAGCCCCATAGGAAGCTCAAAGAAGATTTATTATTTCCTGATATTTTTCTCAAAGAAACACAGCTGGGTCAGGATTTAATTACCAGTTCACTACCAACCCTTATTTCTCAAAGAAAATCTTGACATCAGTTTGCCTGTAGAGAGCTGAAAAGAAGCTCTAAAGTGAGACTAAATATATAAATTAAGTAGGACAGTATCACTGTTGTACATCTTGCCCTCCTTAGAAGCCAGGGTTTCAAATACTGCCATTATCCCAGACACACAGGTAGGTAAGAGATTTGTGCTGTAAGGCAGCACCAAACCTGGCTAAGCACAATGACACTGCATGAACCCACTGCTGCCTCACACACGCAGTCTCAGGTGAAGAAGCTGGAAGGAAGGAAACGTGTCAGCTTGTAGGATGTGCTTGTTGATGGAGAAGGCAATGGCGAGGGCCAGAGCAAACAGCCCAGAATACAAGTGCTGTATTGCTGGAAAACCCACAAAGTTACTGACTGGAGAAATACTGCAGAACTGTACTGATAATGTCTGTGCAAAAATGTTTTTGTAGGTCAGCTGCCAGGTATTTTGCAACCTGTTTGGTTAAGCTTCTTACATGATCTAGGTGTATATCGAATTCAATCCCCTTAACATCTGATTCAAGGTAGGGGCACATGGTTTCAAAGCCTCTCAGAACAGAGATTTTATCTTCTGCACCACGGATGAATGCTTTAACCACCAAGCTATTGAATAAATCACCACTTACTCCAACCTTAAAAAAAGAACATCTCCAGCCAAAAATAGCAAATTTGTACTATTTTCACAAATACCATTTGAGTGACTGAGCCCATATCGTTAAACTTAACAAACCATCTTTGTCCAGTCTAACTCTTACCAAACACCTGCTTGCTGTATTCACTTCTAATTTAAAACCCAGTCTAATTTCCTCTAAACCAAAACGTCAGCTCAAAAACCAAGGGTGGGGGGTACAAATCATGCTTCCAAACACGACCATTTTCTTAGCGCTGCCTCACTACGTCTTGTCTTGCTATACTGAAGAGCACTACCAGTCAGCAAGCACTACTCATTAAAAAGCCCACAGAGCCTCAGAAATCATGGCAGGAGCAGCACGAGGGATGCTGTGACTTCTAAGCTCCCGAATCCTTGTCTTCTGAGAGAGGCAAGCACTCAGGTGGCACCTCCTTTTGACTCCTGTACCTTCGCACGCAGCCCCTCCGAGCGCTGCTTATTAGCCACTGCTTTCCGTGACAGACTTAGCCAAAAGTGAAAGGCTAAGTTCAAGATTTCAGGGATGAATCACACGGAATGGTTCATTTCTCCCCGACACATCAGTTCAGATTTACACTTGGTCCTTGAATCATCTGAAAGCACAGACAGACAGGTACGAACCATATGTAAAACCACTAACTGAGAGCTTTTAATCATGTCTTTCCTATCCATCCAACTTAAGAGGCAAGTCCCAGTTTGCAACAGGATCCCATTATCAAACACTCTGCTTTGAACTACAGTTGTATTGTTCATACTGCTGGAGTAAAAACTGTAATGTCATTCATTACCAATACAGATTGCCTCCCTTACTTGGAGGGTCGCTATACCAATTTGCTTGTATTTTAGACACTCTCTTAGACTTTCAAATCTTCTCTCCAAATCAGAAAAAAAAAAAAATCAAACCTAAGTTCCATTCTCCATTAAATCACTTCTGTTGATGCAGATTTCACCTTTCCACTTCTGCATGAATCAAACACAACACAGGGTATTAGCGCACCAATAAGTCATGTTCCTGATATAATGCAAATTCACAAATGCCACACAGCTAGCTGAGAGTTTGGGACTAGAGGGAGTCAGGAAATTCAAGGAAAAAAAAACCAACAATGTTTTCCGCTTTAATATTTTGATTAATTGAAGCTAAAACTTTTTATGGGAAACTTGACCATTTCAGTCTGACATTTCGTTGGATAAAAAAAAAAATAATCTTAGAACCATGACAGAAAACTCATTGCCATAGGGCAGTGAGCTCCTTTTGCATTTCATCTTGGAGCAAAATCTCAACAGACTTCAAAATTAATAAAAATTCTTTTCAAATCAGCTGCTTTTCAGAGCAGACCTTGAGGTGCTGACATTAACCCCAAACCTGTCCGATGATTTGGAAGAGTCTCGCGCGTTACTGCGAAGATGATATTCGAGCAGGCTGCTCCTCAGATGGAAGGGGAAGCCACTGCCAGAAAAGTCTTTTGCAATATTAATCTCTTCTACCAGAATTCTGAATAAAATCAGT
>WUAM01000107.1:5858217-5876607 GCA_024336885.1 Actenoides hombroni | reverse complement strand
AGGCTGCCCAGAGAGGTTGTGGAGTCTCCTTCTCTAGAGACTTTCAAGACCCACCTGGATCTGTTCCTGTGTGGCCTTTCCTGGGTGATCCTGCTCTGGCAGGGGGTTTGGACTCAAGGATCTCCAGAGGTCCCTTCCAACCCCTAACATTCTACGAGTCTATGATATTGGTAAAAATTCTCATCAGAGTACTCAGCAGGGACTTCTTAACTATAAAAATTAATGAAGCCTTGCTCCTAAAAGCCAGGATTTTGACACTAGTGTGTCATATACGGCCACAAACCCAGGCTGCTAATCCTGCGTGCTTTTTCCCTGACCTCCAGCACAGGTTGCCATTCCAGCAGCGTGCAAGAGACAGCTGCATGTGGGAATTGATAGGAACTCCTCACTGGGCATAGCCTTGCATACAAAGCAGCCGTAAGCCTCAAGGTCACTGAACCCTCTGTTCTGCATTTATTAGCACTAGGCCTGTGCGTCGCTGGGTCACACAGATGTGCCTGGCTCAGTTACGGGCACAGAGGCACATCCTGGGTAATTAAACAGAGCAGTCAATACAGTGCTTAGGATGGCTTCCTACTTTTACAGAGGAAGACAAACGGTGTCTGACCCAATGGTGCTACAGTGAATAAACAAATGGTACCTGATCTGGCAGAGTCTGGGAACTTTTCTCCATCCCTAGTCTTGAACCAAATCTGGTATGGCAGAATGAGTTAGCACTGGCTCACGGTTTGAAAAAGTGTGATTTTGGGACCAAGCATGAAGTTCTGTAAAATTAGATTTGCTACCTTACACAACAACCTCAGTACTTGTTTCTAAACTTGCTAGTGCACAGAGTACAAAATAGAGGTTGGGGTAGTTCAAAGGAGAGATGACTTCTGATGAGTAAAGACATTCAGCTACTTCTTTCTGGTCTTAGTCCTCCTTCTAGACAGAAGTAATTTGACAGCCCTGCACCAGTCCTTCTATTGATCCTTGCATTCTTTTCTCTACTTGTCCTTTTTCACCCAGCATTTTATATACCAAATAGTCTGCATTTGCTCTTTGCAGAATGAACCCACACATATAAGAGACCCTACCTTTGTTTTGTTCTTTAAAGCTGTGTCATTAAAAGTTAATAGTCTCAGAGGCTATGCATAAAATTCTGCTGGCATCCTGGGACACAACACCTACACTCCCAACACTCCTTCACATTCAGCTTATTGGATTGATTTAGCCCCGTGAAACTGATAGTGCAAGGGTATTGACACTCCACTTAATGGTCTGCTCTTCTGTGCCCTGAGGCAATCAATTCGAGCTGGTGACAAAGACAAATAGGCAGCTGGGAAGAACCACTAGCCAAAGTAGGTCTTTTCCTGCTAATTTCTTTTATAAGTGGCAAATAAGGACCTTGAAATAAAAGTCAGAAGGTGTAAAGGAAAAACAGAGATGCTTTTTATTGTAGGGGTTTTAAATGTTAGGTGGAAAATGGAAAGAAATGGGAAAGAAGCAACAGAATCACGGTATGTTTGATGTAGCATTTTACAGTAAACAAACTCTGCCTTGGTGACAAATAATATAAAAGAGCTTTTAAAATTGCCTTCTTATAAAAACATACAGTTAGGTGAGTATTTCAAAAACGAGAAACCATCACATGTATGGACATGAGAGACAGAAGCAGTTATACGAGAGAGGGGGAGGAAGGCAGAGATTGTCCGCATAATAAGTTCAAGTTCTTTGAGGCTTCAAAATGCCAGGCTCTTTTCTTACATACCCATCACAGATAAAGGCTTTGGACTCTCTTGGGTTCCCCCCCAAATAAAAGTTCTGTTCAGTACTTCAGTGTGCATGTTTATAATGCTCCTGCAAACCAGGGAGTTACCGGCAGGCAGAGAACTCGAACACTCGGCCGATTGTCCCTCGGAATCAAATATATAAACCCCTTATCTCTTGGCCTTCGCCTTTTGTATGAGGTGAAGAACTTGGCTGCCTGTGAGGCTAAGAAAGGAAAGGGAAGACCTGCAGACAAAGCTATCTATAAGCCCACTCTGTGCATTGTAGTCTTCCCCCCCGCACACACACACACCCTGCTGCTGCCAAAGCAGGCTGGCACTGTGCAGCGTGGAGCCCTTGCGAAGCATCAATAAAGCATAAGGCAGATTCGAAGAGCACTGGCACCTTTCAAACCAGCTACTGTGTACTTTGGTGGGGGAGAGGGAAAGAACTTGAAAGCAAGCTCTGAGCAGGATACTTGAAGGCAGATTCTCGTGGCTTTGCTCTCAGTCAATAGCACTTGACTTCTACGGGAGCCAGTTGCACTTCTTGTGAAGTCAAATTCTCTCGGAGCGAGAGGAGTAAGAATCTAGTTTTTTAACTTGTTTTGTGATCTATACTGATGTTATTGTGGTTCACTTCTTCCTCTCCAAATACTGCTTTTACAAAGCAAAGGTTGTGGTCCACACAGCTTTGTAACAGTTCACTGATTTTTTTTTTTTATGTAATTACGAACTTGTTCAACAAAAATCTAAATTTTTATCAAAATATCTAAGGAAAATTTAATAACAGTCCTGTCTTTTTGTCTTTATTTCTAGTTGTAAGAATGGAAATAAAAGTCTGATTCTTTTTAGTGTTCACTGCATGTTTACCTACTGTACACTAGAGAAGAAAAATCTTTCCTTTGTGAAAAGGAAAAGAAAAACTCTGCTTGAAGAGTGACTACTGAGCACACAGTATAGTGGTGAGATCTGCCCTTACTACATGTTGTAGTTTGGCGAAAGATATATAAAAAGTACTACTCGTTTCTTCATATAAATAAATGTCATTGTTAGAGCATGTTAGTATTTGTTTTCAGGACAAATACTTCTAGGTTTCAACAACTTACCAGCCTGAATAGGCATACATTCCTGAATAGAATGCAAGTGGCAATCCCATAACACTGGCGTCATTCCCCGCAAATGCATTTTTGAAGTGCCTTGTTTCTCCTGCAACATCAACAATAACAATGTTGGAAAATAAGCTCTTTGGTCACCTACTACTTTAAAACAAATAAATATATCGCACCACAGAACATTTAATCACCCAACAGCTCACTGACTTGAAGTTCTGCCCTTGACCCTCGTTTCTGACCCAACCTTTGCAGCCGTAATCTGCCAGCAGTGGTAAAAGGTTTTGTGTGTCCCTAGTCACGCAATAGAGGAATTTGACCTGTTAGGTTTTTTTGTTTTCATAGTATTCTGAGCTTGATGACACTGCACTGTCATCTCCAGCAATGACTTACATCAACATGAAAAAGCAGAATGAGCTCCATAGTTTTTCCTGTGGAAAAGTTCAGTTGTTTAACACCTTAATCTGAAGGAACAGTGCTAGCATTTCACACATAAGCAACATTTTTAAGGTAAACAAGCCCAGTATCCTAAACATTTCTACCACTGAAAAATTTAGTCACTCCCTACCACATTATAGTCAGCACTGTATTAATATTATGATAAAAAAGAATTACATACCTATAAATGCAAGCATGTAAGAGTTGTATTCTGCTCTTATTCATTTACAAGGTACTCTGTGGTTTGCAAGACCTCCCTACAATACCCCAGATTCTCTGAGAAGCAATGATCCTCCACAGGAAAGGAGCAGTAACAAGAAGAATTCATTCAGACTTAAATTAGCCATGGGTCAAATCCTCTACCCTTTACTCGGTGTTTTCTGAGCTGTCAGTCAAAATTCCTACTGAAGCAGAGGCTTTTGTGGGTAAGGGAAGAGCTGTGGCCAGAGAAAGATCCCAAGAGGGAACCAGGGACAATATTTGAGCTACTCAAGGGCAGCAAACCCCATCCAAACCTGGGTCGGGCCTGCTCCAAAGACCTAGGAAAAATGGGGCAGATGGAAACAGAGAGAAATTTTGCACATGAAAGGAGGTGAGGCTTTGCAACTGCCAGAAAGGAAGTGAAAAACATGAAAACAGAAATAGTGATTCAGCAGAGGGATACACAGGAAAACTTTTTATTTTGGAGCCTACTGCTCACCACAGAGAGCTGCCTGTCCCTGAGAGGCTGAGCTCACCGCCGAGCCTAACGCTGCACTGTTGACTCAGATGGGATGCTTTGTGAAGCATCATAAAAGAGCATCCCCAGGGACAGAGCCAACAACTGGGATAATTTTCGTTAGATAAAATCTGCCACCAATTCATTAAAAAGCGCTCCCTGTTCTGACCCTCTGCGCTGTCAATGGCTCCCAGTGCTTTGTGTAGTTACTGTAAGTAGAGTGAGCTGGGGCTTGTCACCACCTCACGCCCGCTGCTGATAGGCCTGCAATGGAAAAGCCTCGTCAAGTAGCTGAGCACATATCAGTGAAAAGAGTTTCTCTGCCAGCAAGTCTTTCTCTACCCAAACCACTTCCAGAGAGCCTGTGTGGCCACGTCCGTGCTGGGTGCTGCTGGGGAGAACAAAGGTGTGTTTTCACAATCCTTGCTTATGCAGTGATGTTGATAAAGTCTGTAGAGTAATTCTGGCCCTCCAAATACCACTCCTTTCCTTCCCTACGCCTGGGTTAGCCCCAGACTATTGCCTTTCGCTGTGTGCTTCAGTTTGGCACTTGGAAGAAGGAAAGCATGCATGCAGCATGGACTTGCAGACAGGAAGCCCATGAAAGCACTAGCTAATTAGAGCTTCTCTTGCCAATACATCACTTTTACCTTCACGATTTACATCACCAAAGTGGCAGAACAGCATCAATAATACTGTTTCTTTCATATATTCCCCAACTCTGAGCCTTCTCCACCACCACATACCCAGTCCTGAACAGGACTGGGTATTAGCCCAGTTCAAGAGGACATATTCTGCCTGGATGAGGCACGTGCTTTGGGGACGGATATGCCCTTCTGTCATTAAAACCCATCCTGCACCTTTCACAAAGTTCACACCAAAGGCAAATTACAGAGAAGAGCAACCCAGTTGCTCATTTGAAAACCGAGTCTGATTCGAACAGCCTCATTGGCATGCTGAAGGAAATACCAGTTCATCCCAGTGTAGTTCCACTTCTAATCAATTACATGACAGTACAGGGCTTCAGTTAAGTAAGCACAGACTAATTAAGAGATTTTGCTGCTATAAGCATTATTTGGTGGAAGCAGGTGGAGAAAGACTGGGGAGGGTAAAGATAAAAGCACTTTAAAAGCATTTACTTTTCATTTCATACCTTTAATTAGCTGAATAACTCCAGGGACTATAATTATCAGAATTGCTACAAGCTTGCAAAAGGTAAGGAAAATCTGAATGCGGGCACTCCAGCTGACACTCGTGCTATTCAGGACCATCACCAGCGCTGCAAGGAGAAAAAGAAAAGTCAGAATGAAATACTCATGCCACTGAAATCGCCACAGAACTTTTTGCCAGCAGAGAGGCCATACACAGAACAGATCCTGATGCATTCAAGGAAATACACCCTGATAACCTTCTCCTGCTGCTGCCCTCCCACTTCTCACCGTCCCCTTCCAGATGCCACACAAACCACTTGAGCTGAGTCTCTCTGTCTGACCTACTGTGCAGCCCATCCATCTGTCCGTTCTCTGCCTGGCTCCCTCCACACCAAATTACAGCGTCGTGCACCCAGAATTGTTAGCTGCTGGTAGGCGATGGGCTGGCAGGACCCCGCCTCGGATGAAAGAAATTAATTGCTCAACCCTTGTCACCCCAAATTTCTGTATCAGCACCAGTTTGAATACAGAGTTCTTTCAGAAAACAGTAATGATTACTTCAAGATTCCTAGAAAGTTCAGGACATCTTACTTCTCTCTCCCAGAAGATGAAGTCCAGGCAGGGACCAGGCCACAAGAAAGATGTCGAGGAATGGTTTTATGTGTAAGAAAGTATCTGCAGTTTGACATACAGCTTATTCAGAGCTTGAGCCGACTGCAGCAATCAGTCTGCTACCTTACACAGGTCAGGATAATAATGTGAGCATCTCCCTGCAGAGAGCTCTCCTCGTGGTTTTCTAATGCACCACTTTTCCCTTCCTGCTACACATGTGAGAATGTCACTGGGTGGCAAACTAGTACAAACACTAGTGTCAGCTCACACAGAAACTCATAACCTTCCTTGCTGGCCAGCCACACACGAATCACCAGCCCCAAACCTGTATAAGAAAAGAAAAAACACAGGCTGGTGTTTTCATGAAGACACCCTACTCACAAGCAGGTCAAAACCTTCTCCATCACCACAGGTGAGTTCAAGCCAGCCAAACATTTCATCTGAGGATTTCTGATCAAAGAGCAAAAGCAAAACGGACCCTGACAAGGACCTTCATTTAATCAGCAAGCTGAAGGGACACTACACCTGCAGTCAGTCCAGGGCATGTGCTGTCAGTTTTGCTAGGCCTCTATAAGATAAGTCCCTTACAGAGCTGGATGATGGCACAGATACAGTCAGTCGGGTTGTAGGGATGAGACTCAAGTTATTAGAAGATTTGAGACCAAGTTGGTACTTTTTAGAATTTCATTTTATTTGACTTAATAGGCTATAAGATTTTACAGTCCCCTTATAATATTTAGTCTTAGCAGTTCTATGTGCATATCAGACTGGGCTTATACTAATATCACACATCAGCACCATACTGGTTGTGTTAGCAACTGGATAGTGAAAAGAAACAGAGAAGGGGAGTCATGAATAAAGCTGCCAAAGAGCAGGAAAAGAATAGGACAAATGTGCTTTGGATTCAAGAAGGAAATCATATATTGGGACTACGCTCATTATTCAACACCCCTCTTCTATGAACAGGGACTTACGGAGACACTTCAAGAAACTGATTGCAGACACTTTGATACAGAATCATAGCAAGGATCAGAAGGAAGCAGCAACTCCCCAGACAACAGGACTTTGCTAACTAGAAGTCAGGCATCTAGTGTGGCTACATCCTCTGCAAAGAGACATTTATCTCTAGAGGATGAATCACAGCACCTCTTTCAGATGGCTATCCTGGATGAGATGAGTTGCCTTCAGGGACCGTCTCTCTCCCTCTTTCTCCAATAACTCTATGGGGAGCATAGACAATTAGCTTAACCTAAACACCCAACTAAAAGTGAGACAAATCCCATCTGAAAGGATGTTTGGAGAACAAAATGAGGTTCATGAACAATCAAACACAATGGTAACACCAACCACGTACGCTGCTTTTCACAATCTCTTTCCTTCACACAGCCACAGCTGTAGATGGATAAGGAAATCTAATGGGAGAAGCAGCAGTAAGCATTACGCCCTGGCCTACTTTTCAAGAATATATATACCATATATATACTTGCCTCAGTGGGAAACCAAGGAAACTGCCCTCCTCTAACTTGTCAGGCTTCTAGGGTCAAGGGATTCACACAAAAGCAAAAAGCACTCTCAATTTGCAGATCCTTATGTGTCAATTAAAATGAAGTCACAGGAGGCACAAAAGCACCCATCAGAGTAGCTTTTGCTATCCCTGCCAGCCAAGAGATGTCTTCATTTAAACTGCTTGTCTGAAAACTCTCAGCAGTAGAGCATGACATCTGGAACATCTGCCACGATGGAAAAAAAACCCCAAACAACTAACTACAGACTCACATACACACCAAATTTATACCAATAAAGCCCTGGGCATGAATATTTGCCAGAACGCACTGATAGATCTGCACAACTGACCCTGGATTTCAAGCATAGTATTGCCTCTAAAAACCACAGTTTGGGGAATTCGAGGGTTTGGGGAAGAACTCAAAAAAAAAAAAAAAAAAGGGTGTGTGTGTGTGTGTGGGCAGAATTATATGTTATTGTGGTGTAAAATGCCCGAAATATGCATGAATGAGTGTAAAAACTTTAAAAACATGTGTGAGTTGGTAATCTGCTTTCAGTCTCACAGTCTTTAATAGCTGAAACCTGTTTATCTGCTTTCTGATATGGAAGCCAAGTGAAAAGAATAGAACAGGCTCAGTTAAGATTGCCTATCTTTTCAGGTTACATATTGATAGTAGAGTTCAATACCTTTGCACAGTATAATTTATCCCTTCCTTAGGTGAGGCTTTAGACACTCCCTCACTGGAGCTGTGAAGATCAGTTTAGACAAACATCTGTCAGAAATTGTTTAGATATGCTGATCGTGTTTGGGGGCAGGGGATCATCTGGAGATTATTCAAAATCTTGCCCTTTCTAGTACGATCAGAAATGCAGAGGTAAAACTACAGGACAAAGTGTCACCCAAGGCCAGAGCTTAATGATGTTTCCCAGCACCATTCCCCCCACACAATACAGACAGATTTGCAGTGAGCACTCTGTCATCAGGTGCAGGAGGGAGAAGGGACCAGGAAAGGATAAGGAGACAAAAGGCACATCAGTTCATTTGCTGAGGAACTGAAAACTTTAAGTGGAAGCAAACGCTACCTTTGGCACCATTAAATTGGATTATAAGATCTTCAGGGCTCCAGTATGTCTGTTCAGTTCAACTCAGCTTAATCTTACCTATCACTCTGCCTACCTAGGCAATACAAAACATTTGTAACAGTTATCACCACAACAGCTAATTCCTGCCATACAGGAATAACATTCTGGGATCCCTGAGCTTAAGAAGCGGAGCATACAATCAAAACCTACCACAAATGAAAACTCCACGGTAGAAGAATAAAGTCTCAGTCTGACACATTGCTGTTTCCTCAGCATTGTCCCACTCACCACTCTGAACTTTCTACATGAACCCCTTCTTTTGATGAAATGACAGCTCATCCTACCTGCTCTGTACAGACCCGTGCTCACCCCAGGAGCAGTCTGCTGTGAACTCCTCTCTCCCTTGAGGCTGTAATTATTTCAGCATAACTTCACCCCCCCTGCAAGGCTGCTGCTTTGCTTAATTACTTTGTGAAGCCCTGGTTTATAACACAGATTTTCAATTAAATTAAAAGCAATAAAAACCTCTTTCAAAGTGTTCGCTTATTGTGCTTGAATCACATGCACTTAACAAAATGCTTTCATGGAGCCCTCACTTAACATTCCTTCTGTCTCAGTGACCTTGAAGTTACTGAACATCTGTTTCACCCTTATCTTGCACTGAAATATTTTAGACAGATGTAGCTATAAAAAGTCATTGACCTCAAAATTCAAGCCCTTAATTCAATTATTCCTATGAAACCTATAGTTTGTGCATAATTAAGTTAGAAAGAAATGCTCTCACACACTGAATTTTTTTTTTTTATTTTATTTTTTTAAACACTTCTGGCAGAAGGGAACTCTTATCCAGAGAGCTCCTACAAAAAGCCACAGCAACCTGGAGACTGGAAATTTCAATGTCAATTGAACTCCCTAGCCCAAAGAAAGAAGAAGTCCTCTGAACCTATTATTGTGCAAAACTGAAGGGGTCTCCTGTGTGCCTTTGATCATTTTGCATGTCTTAATTCCTTTTTCCAGTCCTTTTGTTCATGATGCCCGCATTGACCAAACTGGAAGGAACAATCTGTTACTAATTACTCAGGTCTACTCTGCACTCTCCTCCCAGCACAGCTCCATGCGAATGTGTGCACAAGAAGCATCATCACCAGTGACCAGACAGACTTGGAAACAAGCTGCTAGTGCTATAGGCACACGGCTCCAGAGTCCCATTTGCATCACGATTCGTGCCTTCCCATTTCATGCAGCTTCCCACAACAGCCCAGGTACACTGTGAAACTGCTGGTCTCAGGGTAGCCTCCCTCCTTCCACTGGCAGTTATTGGTCCTCTGTAGCTCTAAATGGTCCCTCTCACACTAATTGCAAAGTTAGCAAGAGTAGGACAAGCTGTTGGGAACAGCCATGCATCGTCACCAAGCCGCACACCCCGCTCCCAAAGTCATCAGCTGGGTTCCTGCTTCCTGAACCGCCGAGTGCCTCGAGAAGTTTTACTGCTGTAAAGAACAGAGTGGGACTAGGGAAAATGATCTCATGTTGCCTGTGCGCCACTCAAGAGAACTACATTTCTTCATGGCATCATACTTGGCACTCAATAGCCTCCTAAAACAGAGGCAGAGCAAAGCACTTAAAATCAGGTAATCATTCTTCCATATCTCTGGCACTGGCTCACCATCTCTTAAGGACTGAAATTGCTTCCACAAAAGTAACGAGAGTTCTGCCATTAATTCAAGTGGCAACAAAATCAACCTTGGCAATAGATTCTCCCTGCCATTAATAAAGTCTGCTATTCTTTTTACTACCCTGTATGTTCACAAACACACATACCCAGGCAAAAAGTCACGCTGATGCCCTTGGCATTGGATTCACAGTCATTTTGTAATGATTCACATCAAACGACTACCTGTTCAGTGTGTGATTACTTTTTTCTTTTTTTTTCCCCCCCGATTTACATCATCTTTAATCTTCCCTGAAACCTAAAATTGGATACTTACTGATGCCAACAGCTGTAATAAGTTTAATCGCAAGTTCTGGGATTTCACACTGCATAAAGAAAGGTTCCAAAATGTAACGTCCAAATGCCAACGATATCACTGCTGTAGCAGCAGGGCTAGAGTAGAAACAACAACAAAAACAAATCACAAAATAAATCTGCAATAGTACATAGATAATACTCTTAGGGGAACATGCTGTAACTTTACCATCACAGACCTGTAAACTGTACCTTCTTTGGTGCCTGCTTGTAACTACGGAACCACGGACCATGACTTCCGAGCGTAGCAGGAAACCACAAGCAGTTGAGATGCTCTTGGTGGTTCTGATCTTGACAGCAACACCCTTACCAGACTCGCTCTTACAACTTCCACATTGTGAAGCCATAAACAGACAGGAAACCTTCATTCACTCACTCGAAGTAAACATGGCCCAAATCAGATGACATGGGCAAAACCCTGAGTACAAATTGTTGAGGACTGAATTGTAGTGGCCAGTTATGCATCATCCCTCAGAGACACAGGCAAATTAATCTCAAACAAGCTGAGAATTCCACTTTACTGAAATAAGTCTCCAAAACCTACCTAAGTCTGATATTAAAACCTGAGCCCATGCAAAAAATGAATAAAAATGGAATTTCTTAAATACAAATGGAACTTTTTCCTTCTATTGACTAACAACTTCTTAGCACTGCAAGAGAGAGCAAAAACCCTTCAAGTGCAGAAAGCACCTAACACGGAACAGATAAATGTGAAGAAAGGTATGTATTTATGGCGTTTACAAATTTGAAACACTCATAATATTCACACAGCCCTTCTCTCTGAAGCAAGCTAAATATTTGCCAGAAGCCTTAGCGCTGACACATACGAGCAGCAAATTACCCCGTGCCTTGGATCAGACATTGTCTGCGTCTAACAGTTCCAGTAGTCTGTTCACGTTTGGTTTGGGAGAGCACTTTCACCTTTCTTAGTGATGGGATCTTCTTAGTTGGTGGGATCTGTGCTTCATCACACACCCGCACACATCAAGGATAAAAGGGCAGATAATGCTGCCTCAATGGATTTTTGAGTTAAACAAGAGTCCATGACGAATTTCTTGTGAAAAAAAACCTGCAGCATTTAATAAAATAAAGCCTCAGCTTAATAGAATTTTAATAAAAATCATTGCTAAAAATACTATGGAACAGTGTAAAAATTCTGCGAAGAAGTTATTATTCTCCATCGAATGATAATGGAATTTTCCAAAAGACAGTTTTGCCTTTGAAACAAACCCCGTTTTCTTAGCATTATGACTCAACCAAAACATCTCCCATTGCACTGGACCAAACTGCAGAGCACACAAAGAACAGAAGTATCTTCCTTGGAAAGTTTCTGCGTGGACAAGCAAGGGCTGCTGCTTGTGTGTCCCCCATGCACAAGGACTGTTCCTCTCACTAGTCAAAAACTGGCTTTGCAACTTTTGCCTTCACCCAGGGACCAAACATCCTCTCTGCTGAATTTACATAGACTGACTTTACCCCTGTGCAATATTTCTGATTTACATAGAAGATCACCAGGCTTCTGACTTTTAAGCACTGCAACCTGCCAAATGTAGTTTGAAGTGTCCTAAATCAGAGAAAAGGTTAGATCTTCAGAGCTTTCCCAGACTTTTTCCCTCAGTCTTGGCTCCTTTTTCCAGAACTTGGATTTTTCTGCTCCAAGAACGGCCTTTTTAAAGAGGCAGTCGCTGCTATCCACACCATTATGCTTTTAGAAACATAGCTCCTAAATGATACCTCTAATAAATAGCTCTCTCATATTGCTGTGTTAGGGGGGAGATGTTGCTGGCAATGTAGTCAAATCAACGGAGGTAGAAGTTAAAGGAACAGGGCATTTTCCTTTTGACTTTTAGTCCTGTTGACAGGCCAGCAGTCCCCTAACAGCTTTACGTTCAGGAGCGGAAAGAAAGGGCATTAGCAGCCTTCATGGAAGGGAAAGGAACACAAAAAAGCAACTGGGAAAGGAGCAGGTACCTGTGTCTCAGCACATACCATGGGTGAGCGAGTCACCTGGCAGCACGCTCTCACCCAACCTGTGTTTAGCAACCCCCATAGTTAAGCACTACAGGCAAAGCATTTGCAGAGTTGTCTTCACTTGTTTGAAAACTACTTTTTTTGTTATTTTTTATGGTATGTAATATACCCACAACCTGACTTCTGGGGAGACGGGAAGTTCCTGCTTGTACGGGATGAGGAGCAGCGCAGCGTCAAGCACACCGAAAGAGAAGGCGATGCTGGCGGGTGCGATAATCCCACAATCTTCCAGAGGAAAAAAACTGGCTTAGCTGAGAAGCACTTGTGCAACTTCATCTACTGAAAAAAACCCTAGATATATAGCAGGTCTCAACCTCTTTGATAGCAGCGGCCAATTAGTTTACCGATGCAGGAGTCAGGTAAAAAACTCCACTCAAGAGTTTCGGCAGCGCCGCTCCAATCGTCACAAGTTCTAACAAGCACGCCTCGCTTGCTGCCTCTCACATTTGACATTAAAGAATCCACTGATGTTCATTCCCATGCAAGATGATTATTTTCTGGGTGTGGGACAGATCATGATGACTAAGAGTCTTTTCCTGACACTCCTGGGACACTGTCACACGTAAAAAAAAACCAAAAAACCAATCATTTTGCAAAGAGAGGGCTTTATGAAGCCTGGCTTCTCTCTGGGTATTTGTGCCTAGGTTAATAAGCTCCCCCCAGCCTAGGCAGGCACAGTTAAGAGGGGGATTTCTGATACTGCTCTCTCATGTTGATTCTGTGACATGCAATGATGTAGCTACCTTCACAGTACTGTGCCTCTCACGGTAAAAACACAAGTCTGTTTTCTCTGTCTGGTTTTCCTTTTTGGCAAAAAGTTAATACCACTGAGACATCTGCTCTTTCATCAGGTTTGATGGAACTTAGCAGTTAATTCAAAGGTTACATATAAGTGGGGAGGATGTAAGGGACCGTCTGACACACACAGCGATTTCCTCCGGAAACAAGAGCAGGATTTATGGCTTCATAATGACTCGGCACTGTCAGTGCTTTTCAACTCAACAGTCTGTGCTAGAACTTGTCAATATTATGTAAACATAGTTGTGACTTGAAATGAGGCTTGTGCTTTTGTGACTAATTTGCTGATTGCGGAAGAGAGGGGAAAGGAGTGCTAACTAGCCTGAGGCAGGAATGCAGCATTCCCAAAGTCATTCTGCATAAGTGAGCTGTAACAAGCTCTCCAGCCTCAGCAATACTGTGTTAAAAAAAAATAAATATATATATATAAAAGAAATATAATAATTCAAAGGGCCACATGTAAGTTTTATAGACAGCTCCATTCACTTGATGAAAATTTATGACTTGATGATTCGGCATCTTCGTATTGTAATTCTCCTATATGATGCCCTGGGTTGCACAAGGCACAGGCTTACACACCAAAACAATACTTTGGACATTTTAGGTATGTAAGGACTTCATCTCGCTTTATTTGGCCAGTTAGAGCTTTTCTTGCTAATCAAGTTCTCCAACACCCCAGGAAAACAAAAACTGAGCAGATATATAATGAAGACACAGTGCCCCTGAACTTAGAAGCTACTGGGCAATAGCTTCACCAGGAGTTATTCCTGGCTCCACAGACAACAGCAACTGCTTCAAAAACTAGTGCCAAGACTGACAAATTGTAAAGGTGACTTCTTTCTTCCACCATACTGCATGTAGCACAGGTATTAGCATTATTAGTGACATTAATGGATACAGTAAGCTTAGCAAAATTAAAGCAAGTAGCTGAATTTGTGTGGCAGGCAGTTTTCATGGGATCATTCCCCACACACATCCCCCCAGATATGCACATACGTCTTCTTCACCACTTCAATGCTGACAAGCAAAATAGCATTGTTAAATTCCCTGAAGCAACCATACTAAAAGAACACAGCTCATTGATCAAGATATATTTACTTTTTTTGCCCATCATACATGGGAGATTTTTCTTTATGACTGAAAAGTATACTGACATCAGAGAAGAAACACCGAGAAGCCAAGACACGCTTACCGAATGATGAGCAATTCAACCCAGACTCTCACAAAAGCAGGTAATGGGCCAAAGGCCTCCAGGATATAGGTGTAGTGGCCACCAGATTTCTTAATGCATGTTCCTAGTTCAGCATAGCAGAGGGCACCTGTGAAAAGTAAACTGTGGCATCACAAGACATATCCAGAAACACCTTTCAAAACATATACAAGCTAAACAATGGAGCTGCTGGGGTATCACAACTACTTTTCATATTTTTTAATAATTTTTTCCCAGCACCTCTGTAAGTTTTCATTCATTCAGCTAGACTCACAGTTAACCAAACGGTACATCTATCCAGTTGCATTTACATGTAAAGCCACTGAACAAGCTATTTGCCATCAACAGGTTTCATTACTCACCTGTATCTTGTGAAGGGGGACAACAAAACTCCAGTCACACCAGGTACCCCCAACTTCCCAGGCAGCCTGACTGCACCACAAAGTGAAAGCCAGCTAACACATTTGCTTATTATCAAATAATGACCAGCTCCTTTCAGCCTTAGAGATGCCTGGCTCAGCCTCTGCAGAAAAGCCTGACGACTGTGTTACTTCTCAGCCACGGCTGAAACAATCGACCGGCCAAAATTGGGAAGCGGGAATTGCGGATTTAAGAAGTTTCCTCAATAGTACTCCCAACATCTTTGATACGAGTTCAGGGGACGGCTTAGCTCTGGCTTTTTCAACACTGCTGCAGTGTTGTTGTGCACCACTAATGCGATGAAAGCTCAGTTCCTTTCTGTGTTGCCTGAAATACGGACTACTTCATGTTTTCAAAGGAGGAGGCTCCTTTCATCCTTTGGTGGATTTACACTGGCTAAAATAAAACCCAAATCATCATCGCATTCCTGCATTAGTTGATGCAGAGGCGGTTCAGGCCCCTTTGGAACAAGTGGCATTGCCAAGCACGGAGCAGCTCTCGGAGAGGCCCCGAGGCTGCCGTGGGCACAGTGCACAGCCTCTGCCATTACGGAGCAGGCAACAGCACGTTGCAAATATGAGGACCTACATGAAGCCTTCTTCACCCACGTGCCATCTACTGTGGCTTTGTGAACCGTCACCCAGTCACAAAGCCCATGGATTCTGAGCTCCACGTGTGGACTGCATCCACAGAGAGGGGTACCACATCCCATAAACATAGGTAGCTCTCTTAGCAGAGTCTGAGAAGCCAGATTAAGACAGCAATAAAGTTGGTCAACACCATATCACTTAGAGTTAAGATCAGTGACATATATGAACCTATTTCAGCTCTGTTCCCTGTACACTTTCATGCTGCAGCGCTCTAAGATGAAAACTGCAGTTATCAAACCCACATAACATGTCCAAGCTCATTAAAGCTGTACCACATTACGACAAACTCCAACCCTGTTCATTTGTTTTGTTTGGGGCTTTGCAAAAAAAATGTAGCAGCTTTTATCTACTACCCTTCAGTTTACCTATGTAATTAAAGGAATTCTTACAGTCACATTGAAAAAAAAACCCAACCAAACAACTACTGATGGGCTTTCTCTTGTCAGCCTCTTCTGTTGAGGTTGAGGATGAAAAGGTCTTTCAATATATGTTATACATACGTCCTCAGCAAGACCTTAAGTGATATTTGCATGTGTTTTTACTATAATTAATTCACACATGGAATTAAAAACACTCATGACATAAAAAAAAAATTAAAATTATAAAATAACCATAACAAGTCCATTCAGAGAAAGAGATAGTATCCTTTGCTGGGCCAAATCACACAGCTCTTCATATCTTGAGGTCTGAAAAATGCCCTAGAAAATCCATCTGATAATACAGACTTTATTTTTTTTATAGACTTTACTACACAGCCAGAAAATTACTACTATGAAAGTTACAGCCGAAAAAATGCAAAGCTTAAGCAAATTCTGTTTTGATTAAATTGAAGATCTTCTGACAGCGTTTCAAACTGTATCTTTTGGTTACAGGCAAGATTTCCACATTTGTACAAGAGATTATGCTGCACGTTGTACCAATCCATTTAACATTTGACCAGAATGGGTCCCAACTTGCTTGCACTGTCTGTTTGGCTTGGGTGGGCTTAGCCTATAAACAGTCCACGTTTCTTTTCAGCTCAGAGCCAATTTACACAGAGTGGCATTTGCATGTTCCACCTATTAAGCAGACACATGTTAGTCCGTGTTTGTCCTCTTAAACTCCTGCCAGAAAACAAGTCGTTTCTGTTTTAAATAAAGCCAATATTCATGTTAGTTCTTCAGCTTCTTTGAGATTAACTCATTAAGTAGGTCAATGGACCCTCTGTCCCGCAGAGGCCAGGGTGGGGTTTTCCGCTCTGAATGGGGGCTTTGTGTACAGGACAAATATACTGGCAATCTTCAGAAAGCAATACTCTTCAAAAATACACAAAATTAGTAAAAACTGTCACAATAGGCAGGTCACCAATGAAACTCACATCGTAAGTTTGTTTCCACCACACTGGGTTTTTTTGCAGCAGTATCTTTCAAAACAGCATCATGAGAAAGGAATGAAGTAAAGAGCAGCAATCGAAGACTGGGGAGAGGTGTTATTAGTGTTATTATTTTCCTCCCTTTCATACCAGTACAGCTTGCGTCCAGTGGGAATTATTCCTCTCAGACCTTGCTCTAGCCTCTAGGGAAGTAGGTCGAGCTGTCTAAACATTCCGCCGGTGTTCAAGCAGAGTGACCCGCATCCCCAGCTGCTGGGGGCCTTTACAAGCAAACCATAAACTACCTCTTACAGCCAGAAGAAAAACATTATACACACGGGATATTGTACGGCAGAAAAGACACATTTGTTTTTCCCGTTCCTTTAGGGATCCATAAGAAACAATAATTTACTCTTGGAATCTTTACCCACCAGGTGCTGGGGGCACAGGGGTTGCATACCTCTGCACCCTCCACGCAACCTATCATGCGGCATAAACTTTCTGTAGCCCCATTGGTCCTCAAGCTCCGCACTGTGCCTTGCTAACCAATGGCAAACCCAGACAAATAATAGCAATAATCCACCAGCCGCCCCTCTGGACCAATTAGAAACTTTCAAGGGACTTACCGAAGAGCGAGAGGATCCCACACGCTGTCCAGACAGTCAAGGACATGCCCACACTGCCCGTGTTCTGCAGGATGCCTTTGGGAGAGATGAAGATGCCAGCTCCAATGATAGTACCAATTATGATGGATATCCCTCTCAAAAGCGTCACTTTCTTCTTCAGCACAACTTTCTCCTTCTGGGCCGGCTGTCCGCTGTCCATAGAGGGCAACTTGCCATTAGCTTGCCCCTGCAAGTAGCTTCCATTAGAGACTGAGGTTACAGCAGCTTTCCTAAACATGCTACAGTGCCACCAGCACACTGACAGCAAGCACAGGCAAAAAAAGTTTGCAGCAGAAACTCAAGGGGGTTTTTTCCCCCCCGTCTCTGTGTAGCCAACTACTTATTCCTCTTCCTCTGCCCTCTCTTATCTTTCCAGCTGCTCCTACGCACAGGTAGCAAAGCTCCTAAAGTGTGTTTGAGCTTTGAGTGTGATCTGAGCAGAGCTCAGGAACACCTGCGCTTTCTCACTGCGAGCTGGTACTGCCCTGTCTTTGGAAACCAGCTCGGCTTCCGCGTGGACTTGTATTTAAGCTCTTGTCATACCAAGTTACTCCAGCTGACTGATGATGCAAATTCTCCAGGTTTGCATCAGCCATCTGAGAAACCTCTGGCATTACTCAGCATTTCTCCTTTTTATGTTTTTTCCTCCCCCCCCTCCTCCCCCCCCCCCTTTTTTTTTTTCCCCTCCTTTTTAAACAGTAGGGGCATGTTGCGCAACTGACCTGAGGGTGTTGGGAAGAACAAAGCACTTGCAAGCAAACTGAGCCAATCGAGCCAAGCACACCACCCGTGACACCCTGAGACACGATCCCAAATTTTTTATTTTTTTTTTTTTCAAGCGACTCAGATCCAGAAAAAAAAACCTGCCTCAACA
>WUAM01000107.1:5800095-5858117 GCA_024336885.1 Actenoides hombroni | reverse complement strand
TTTTTTTTTTTTTTTTTTTTTTTTTTTTTTTTTTTCAAGCGACTCAGAGCCAGAAACAAAAGCCTGCCTCAACACAAAGCTCGTCAGCGCGCAAGGGGAAAAAAAGAAATCAAACAGGAGACGTCACCCCCTGGGTCTAAGCCAATTTCTTCCTCGAAAAACTCGTCTTAATGAAAGTTAAGTTTGCGGGGCTGAACTTGTTGCGTTGCAGTTGACCAGCCTCTCTTCACGCCTATGTTACCTGCCTGGAAATCTCTATCGGGACCTGTGTCAACCTACAGAATATGTTCAAACCCCTCGTTACCCCGAGTTGCCTAGCAACCCACCCAAACCAGCCTAATGAAACCCCCGGTTATTTCCACAGAAGGGTTTCACCACGCAGTGTGCTTCTGGGATGCCGGTAAGCGACGTCACGGGCGACACTTCCCCTTAAGAAATACTACGAACGTTTACAGGCACCTTGTGTGTGTGTGAACTGGCCGGAGGAGGACTACACCCCGGAGCATGGGATCTCCAGAGGCTCAGGAATGAGAAAGGGGGAGATCTGTGTTATCGTGACCAGATAAACAGGGTAATCGGATGCATAAATACTTTTGTTTCACGACCTGCCCATTCAAATTCAAACCTGAGAAATTAAACTGTTAAGAAGAGAAGCTTTCTCATAAAACAGAGCAAAAAATCAATAGCCTTCAAGCACTTGTAACCTCATCGAGGGACAGCCTGTGCAATATATGCCAAAGGGGAAAAATCCTTCGTAGCATAACTATTGCAGCTGCTCGTGGCTTCAGATTAGATCAGTGCAAAGAGAAATGATTACTGCAGTTACTGCCTCTACAGTTATTGCTTAATTAGGACCTGGGATTGAGGATGGAAAAAAAAGATAGCAGTTAAAACATTTTATCATTTGAAAAGCAGGCGCTGAGCTCAGAGCACTGCTGTGCTTTCAAATTTACGTGAGAAAGAGGAGATCCTACAATATCAACACGCTGCAGCTGTAAAACTTCAGTGCTTTTAAAGCCTCCTTTTTTTCAGTTATAACTCACCTGTGATAATTTGCACTGAGATTCAAAAAAGGCATTAAAAAAAAAAAAGCAGCTTATCTGGTTGAAGCGCACACAGGTGAAAACCACAGCGATCGGAGCTTTTTGACTACACACTGGCAGCATTTGGCTATTTTCGGGGCACATCCTACTTCTCCCTCCATTTGCTGATGTGCACAGCAGCCGACTCCTCGCTCCTCTGTACCCTCCTCCCTGCTCCCTGTGCCCGACCTTTCAGGGAAGGAATCTCCCCTCCAGCTCGTGCCATAGGCCACTGCACAGAGGGACTGCTGGCAGGACCTCCTCTGGTCACCCCATAGTCCAAACCAAGCCAATTTTCATGGCACCAGTTACCTGCAGAGCCAGGAGTAGGTGGTGTGCTACGCAGAATTGCTTTCCCCTGATGCATATCATGGGCTGCCCCTCGATAAGATTATAAATGCCTAAAGTAAGTAACTAGATCAAATCAAACCAGGAAAAAGCATTAACAACAGGACTGGGTTGGGCTGATGACCTTTAGTTTAATTTCCAAAGGCTGTTTAATGAAGAAACACATGACATCTTAGAACATCTAATACTTTAATCATTCTTAACTAATGCTTACCCTTTATCTACACAGGGAGATGGTTCCAAGATCAAACCAAAAACTCGGTCACCTCCCGGATGATCCTGAGGCAGCTCCCAGCAATCCAGCTGTCTGCATCAGCTGTTCAGTTATAACACTGGACAGAAAAATGGCTTTCAAATTTCATTTGACCACTAGCCAGAAGAATGCATGTTTGCCTGTTGGACATAGCTATTAACACTTTCCCACGCAGGGAAAAGGGTGCTTTCTTCTTCTGTGGTATAGGGATAAATAACACATGCAAGGCTAAGGATCATGTAAAATTCCCAGAGAAATTCCTAAAAGGGGGAAGTAAGAAAGGCTGGATACAGGAAACTCTTTTTCCCGAATCATAGAATCGTTATACTGGCAGCTTGCTACTAATCATGCTATTTGTAGCCTTCTCAGTGAGTACTGTTGTGTACACTGCTCCTCAATGCCATTCACTAAAAATAAACAACAAAAAAAAATAGGAGCTTTTTTTTTTTCCTCCTTGGAGTTCAAGCCTTACTTCCAATTTTTAGTTCCACCCAGGGAAGGGAATACTTATCTAGTGCTGGGGAATTATTTCTTATATTCTGGAAATTTCCTAAGAATTCTCCATCACCCAAGCCCAGTCCCAAGGAGGGCATGAAGCTGGAAAAGGCTCGTTACTGTCTGCTGCCCTCTGTTATACATTATACTCACAAAATCTGTTCTGAATATTTGTAACCAACCAGACACTTTCACTTGAATTATTCATCACAGAGCAAGGACCGTGGCATCACTATGCAACCACAGCACACAGTGCTCAGTGTCCTTTCAGAGAGCTCTTCTGCAAGCGAGGGGCTTAACCTGTCCAACACTCAGAACAGCCCTGTTCTTCCATAAAAATTCAACTCCGAGCAGAACAAAGAGGTATAAGGTGCAATTTTCTTTAGACCGATGAAATTATTTGAAGCAACGTTTCTAAAAATGATGCTCTGAAAATAAACCTCCAGGCTCTAATGGCAGCTGGCATTGTGCACAGCCTTTTATGGTTTCTCACTGGTAGGGGTTTTTTTCCCCCTAATTGATAGGCATCTTCTCCTGAACAAACATTTTAAAGCATAACCAAGATCATCACTGTGAAATAGTTTCCTTTTGCATCTCCCCGTCAGCCCTGAACTACCTATCCCCTATGTGAGTCCTCCCACACCTACACCCCACGAAGAGCTGAACCCGTGCTGGTCTCCTGCTGCCATCAGTGGACTCTGGTGACCGGGGCCGGCTGCACTGTGTGTAGAACACAACCTTTCTGTCAGCTGCAGGCACTGCTCCAGCACATCGAACACTCCAGCACCACGGAGAATAACGACACTACAGCGCTTCCCAGGCTGCACGTGCCTGGTACCAAGGCACCCCTGGTTTTCACACTTGTTGAGCTTTTGCGAAATACCTGGACACGGCTGTATCCCTGATTCCAAAGAAGCTACAATTTTGATTATTTCCCCTGGGGAATGTTAGAAAACACACACAGAGCATTCCCCCGTTCTGGGTATGCCATGACACACACACACACACACAGCAAAGCCAAGGACATAAAATTCAAGCCTGGACTTGAGTTTCTATTTCTCAAGCCCACAAAAACTCCTTAATTTCTAGGTGTAGTGAGCATACCTTGACAATCCTTCCAGGCATCAGCTTATTGCATCCAGCAAGTCCAAAGAGCCACAAGCCAAGCCTCCAGGCCACACATTGCCACACTGACTGGAAACACAGGAATAAAAAAGGAAGTATATCCAGACTGAGGAGGCAAGGAAAGCCCCAAACTCTTTTGTGTGGGTGGCATGGCATGAAAAAGTTGTTTAGAAAACTGAGCTGAGTCTTCTTTGTATAATGCCGGGCTGTTTGTGAGCCTCGGAAAGCAGCCCTGTAGGAAGACAGCAGCCTGGTTTCAAATGTCAAAGGGGGGAAAAATACCTAAAAGTATTTGTTTCATGTAGATAATTTAGCATTGAAAAGTTTTGGCTAGGGGTTTTCTGCTCCTTTTGTAGCATTGAGAAATAGTTTAATTAGCTTTGATGGGGGAGGGAAACAGTCTGTAAACCATTTCAGACTTAAGGTGTCCCTGGGAGTTGAATGAGAAGAGTTATCATCATGAAGTGAACAAAAAAACCTCAGTAAATTGGGACTTTAAGTAAGCAAATTGCAAAATTTTAAGTTGTGATGCAAACCTAGAACTCTGAGAAGACTAAAACAATTTGTTATTGTCTCAACCACAGGTCAAAGATTTAGTTAAAAATGGAATTACTGAGAATGCTGTGAGGAGTGTTGTTTTGTAGTCGGAGGCTCACAAGTGACTTGCTTAATTATCTTGCATTCCACTTTGTGACAGATACAAAGAAGATATTTAGAAGAAAAACAAAAAATGAGAAGGAATGAAATACACATCCAGCTCAAAGGCTTTAGAAATAAGAGATCCAAAAGCAATTCAAATGTCATTTCTTCTATTCTCAGTAAAACGCTTCCAACAAAATGCCTCGGCAGCCAGCAAATAGAAATCTGGTTCCAAGAAGACTACAGACAACGATAGCCGTTTAGAAGGCAAATACTTCTGAAACTTCCCTGTCTCAAAGTGGCTGATAGCTGCCAGTCAATTTCCATCTGGAAAAGGGGAAAAAAAACCCCAAACAAAAAAAAAAACCCAAAGGATTTCAGAAATCCCTCCTTTTTTTTCTCACTATTAAAGCTTTGTTTCAAAAGGCAGGATGATTTCAGCTGAACGGTTTGACATCTTTATTTATTTATTTATTAAGTGCCTGGTACCAAGGAAGAAAGCTCCACATAAGAGAAAACCAATTCCTACTGAAGCCCTGTGTATGTGAAAACACCACTGTGCTTTATTTCACCTCATTTTTCATACTCAGGATCTATGCAATTAGAACTTAAGCAATGCTGTACATAAATATTATTCTTGAGTTTTCTGTGTTTGCATTTCTCATCAGGAGAGTGAGACAACCTGTTTCAGAGTCACTATGTTATTATTCCCTAGCTTTTGGATGAAAACATTGAGATATCCCATAGCTTTCAAAAAAATCAAGACCTCAGGGTAAATTTCCATCAAAACTGCATGTGCCAGCTACCTGGCACAATGGCAAGATTGCTGTCGGCTTCAGGGAGTCAGGGTTTTACTTGAGCTGTCTCAGGCTAGGCTGGGCATGTGAACAGAATTAATCAGCACTTCTGAAAAAATTAAGATTTCTAAAAAAAAGATACCAATACAGAGACAGGATCAGCACCAAGAACATCTTCTTTTCTAGCTTATTTCTCCATTTTCCTGATGAGAATACTTCACACTAGATAAAAAATGCTTATAATATGAAAGAAATCATACAGTATCTGCCTGGACTGCCAAAATTTAGGCTTAGCTATTTAATTATTGCCTGTTTGTTTTTATTGTATTTTTCACACAATTTATACAGTATCATGTATATAAGAAACAGGATCCTGGGGCATTTGTCTTACTCCTCCTATTTGGCCAGGTACTCTACTTTCTATGAACCACATTTTTCCACTATGAATCAAATCTCTCTTTTTTATAAGGTGTTCACGATACAGGTGTGACAGAGATTCAGCCACTGAATTCTGTTACCAAAATAAAGCTATTCAAAATCTTGGAAAATGGAATTTCAAGAATGTAAGCAAAGTTTTAATTTTCTGACTGCTCTATGGGGAAATCTTTCAGATCACTGAAATCTGAAGTCCATTTCCTTACTCTCACCCTTAATGGAGGGTTGCCCTTCTTTCCCATTAAACTAAGAAACCTCATTCCCCTCTTGTTGCATACAACTTAGACTAGATGGAGCACACATTCAACATTATTTGATTTTTCTGAAAAAGAAAACTACACTCCTACCCAAGAATAATTGTAATGGGATTTTTAGTTCCCTTCTCATTCCTCTCTCAATTGCCAGATGCAGCAATATAGTTGAATCTATGGATTTCTCTTTTGGTTCATTTAATGTAGCTTTTTTTTGTCTGGAGACCAAACAAGTCTTGGCTGCGGTCTGTTGCAGGTCATGAACACAATAAGGTCAGGCTCCACTCAATAAACTGCCAGGTGGTTAGAGCTTCTTTAGCATCAGCACCTATGGCACAACACGTGCATTGAGAGAGACAGACAGGAGCATCTCAATTAAGGGTTGCAGCAGGGACAGAGTTTGTCACAAGAAGGGATTAAACCGCAGCGAAGAAGAAGCACGTGTGTGCAGAAACGCTTCACTGGCGACCGGCGGTCAATCATTCGCACCGTCATCGTAATTTAACATGGAAATGCAGCCAATGGATCCTACAGGGAATCATTTTATTGGCTCCTAAATGCGCATACTATATCTTCTTGAAGTATTAAAAACTCCATCAGAAAGGGCACTCGTTTGGAGCACCGCCAAGGCGCTGCAGCAATTTGTACTAGTGCAGCTCCATATATTATTCCCACTTTTCAATAGAGAGGAGCATCTTAGTGCTGAGGTCAGCCTCTGTTTCTTCTTTGAAGCTCCTCTTTTCCACATTCACAATATATTCTTCAGACACTGCCTATTCAAGCGTAGTAACTTTATCACGGTTTGTGACATTTAGTAGGAAGATAATGTACAGCAGATGCATGCTGTGCGTGGGCACCATAAGGGTATCTCTGTCTTGTCTACTGTAGACTTGAAAATTCTGTGCAAAACAGCTACCATGTCAGAAATCTGCACTCTTCCCCTTCTCCACATTTGTGGGGAGGTACAGGTTATCCAGAGCCTCAGAAGTCAAGTCTCCAGCACAACAAAAAGCAGTGACATGGATTCCCAAGTACGTTTCAAATTCATGCTTCTCCTATAAGCCTACAAACAGCCAACAGCTCAACCCTCTCTGCTTATAACGCACCAGTTCCAGTTCTTTTCCAGCCCTCCCACATTTCATCTAGTCCAAAGATTACGAAAGAAAGCTCTTCTACCAAATGCCTTCACTTTTATCATAGGCTCTTTTACAACAAAACGGACACCAACTGCAGTGTTTTATGCTTCTTTGTTAGTTATCTTGTTCACGCTTCAAGGAGGACAGTTGAGAGGGCTCCTGCCTTTAAATGGATATAAACAGTACTGTTCACACTTTTCCAGAGGGTCTCCACTGCAAGGAGAGTGGTAGAGAGCGGTTCAGTGGGATAAAGATTCCCACTCATCCCTCACACAGCTAAAATTTGGAGTCAATGCACACAATGGAAAACATATATAGTCAGCTGCCTCTACAGCAAAAGCAAATCCTGCCCACTGCATGACCTGCCACACATAAGGGACCTTCCCCTTAAGCATACAACCCTGAGTTTACAAGGTACCCCATCAGCTTTATGAGTCAAAGTACAAACTGTACCTGAGTAAAACCAGTAACACAAAGTTAACTATGGCCATTTTCAAGAGGCACACCACCTTCCTGTAAAAGGTACACGCAGAAGGCTTGAAGAGGGAGTACAGAAAGATGCTATGCTGTAAATCACGTGAGCTCTCATCAGAGAATAGGTCAAAGTAGCACAGAAATTTAAGTCTGGGGAAACTTGACCTGCTTATGTGCCAATTGCTATTCAGGTTACACAATGCAGGCTTTTATATGTTCTGAATTTAAGCAAAAATTGGCATAATTATTTATTTGGGCGGGGAAAATGGTCTAAACAGAAAGATCATGCTAATCATCTCTTTTTATTAACAATTAATGAAGTTCAATTTATTAAACCCTTTCAGAGAAACTAGGGAAAATAGTCCAATTCAATTTTCTGAAAACAATATAGAGTTAAAGGCACCTCCTCAGACATGACAGTAATGAGTTCGGTAGAGGAGGGAGAGCTGGCCATTAGATCTTGTATTATTTTAATTTTTCACCTTTCTGTCTTATCTTTTCTCCCATTTAAAGCACACTCTCTAGATTTCAAGGTAAAATAGGAGCCATTCAGAATTTCCTCTTTTTTTTTTTTCCCATATTTTTCCATGTGCCTTCCCAGGAGCAAATGAATGTCCAAGTCTCAGTGAATCTCCATGAATTCACTCTTTGATCCATGTATTGTTATTCCAAATCGGAAAGGCTTTACTGGTGCTTTCTCATCAAGGTAGAACAGAAGAGGCACAGTCAAAATACCAGAAAGTGCCAACAGATCCAGTAGCCAGAGTAGAGTGTTTTTTGATGGGCTCTCCTTGTCATATGGACAGCCTAGCTGATTTTTACAGAATGGAGGATATCACCATGAAGCACAGTGCAAAGGACTGAAAGGTCAAGGTATTAAAGAATTTTATTTTATAGAATGTGTTTCGCATTACATTTCTAATATTGCTTCTCTTGACAAAAGCTATTCTGAACACACTAGGTGACAAAATAGAAATTCAGCTTCTGACAACTACTTTGTCAGAGAACTGGAAATGAGAAATGATGCTCTGAGCCACTGTCCACCTTCCTAACTTTCCTTTCTTCTCCCCTTTCCTCTTGGCTTCTGCATGGCACGCACATGCAACCATGTAATTGGGAACCTATGCACCATCACGGTGGAGGCACAATGACATAGGAGTCTCTTCAAGTTTTGGGATAGCTTGATACATACCCTGGTTTAATTTCATATTGTCAGCTTATCCTACTCCAGCCTTACCTATCCAGATATACAAAATCCACCTTTATAAGCTTCAGAATGTCCTAAGAAGTGAATTCATCTTGTTTGACCAGAAAATGATATAATTTTCCCACTCCATAGAATCCAATGTATCACCTGCTTAGTCAGTACACATTCCTTTTATTTAAACAAACAATATAAACGTAATTTTCCATTAGTTAGGCTAAAGACTGCAGCTCAATCTCCTCCCTTCACATACAGCAGGTGATTCTTCTATCACCTCTTATGCTACACTGAGCATAATAAACTCAAATGACACGAGGTCACAACATCTTGTCAAAAAGAAAGCTGCAACTCCTTGGGTTGCAGACCTGTACAATTTTATTTCCTCCTGCGCGGCCTGCGTTTATTTCCTCTTCTCCACTTCTGATAATCACTGACTCGGGAGGGCAGAGAGCAGAGAGAAAGGCGGAGGGAAAAGCTTGTGCCAACCTCTGGTTTGAAAAAGTTTTGTTCTCTTTGGTAGTAAAAATTTGCATTTGTTTTCTTGCATTCCGTAACTGTATCTATCACTGGAAATTGTCAGAGTATGCAGAAGTAATTCCAAAGCTAAAAAGCAGGAATGCTTCAGCCTTTATATCCTGGGTTTATCATATGTCTGTTGGCAATTTCTGTAATGGAAGCAGCAGATTCAAAACTCAGCACCACAAAGTACATAATGAGGTGTAACGGTGCAAGAGTTTACTGGGTTAAAAGGTAGCCTGCAACTATTTTGTTCAACAAATAAAGCCTGAAAGAAAAAAAATAAAAATAAAAATTCTGGGAACAAAATCAAATACGCCTCAGTTTGTATTTTCCTTAAAAATAAATGTCCAGGTGCTTAGCTATCACCCAGAGAGTAAACATTTTGGCACATCAGGGAGTATGCAAGCGTGAATGAAGGGACTTTTAGCTCCTTTCTCTGCAAATAGTTGACAGGCTACTCCCTGTGTGTATTTTAACAGAGTTTAGGGATTATAGCCCCTTGTCCCTGCTCAGATATGAAAAGAGCCAGAGTATCTGAGGCATTGCTATAAGGACTGCGAGACAGAAAGAGCAGCCAAAATGGCAGGAAGGCACCAGCACTGCTCCAGCTTGATCAGCACAGTAGTAAAACAATCTGTTTCAGTGATCACCTTGAGTGTAGCCTATCAGCTTCAGGTTCACAATCTGCTCCTGTGTAAACTTTGATCTATTGACACTATTGATCACGCTGAGAAAGGGACACTTATTTCCTCCAAAGACAGATGTGCAGTTTAAACCTCACCATTACCAAAATCTCCTTTACCTACCCAGCTACCAGCTAAACTAGTCAGCTTTGCATGACAACCCAATAACAAAAAGTGAGGTACATCATCTCTGGTATTTAAAATTAAGATGCTGCTTACAGTTCTGCTCAGTACTTTACCTGCATGGCTTCTCTGCTTCCATACTCCTCTTCTGATTTGAAATCTCACAAATTTACGTGCATTTAGGGCTCCTCAATATATTCTTTTTGGTTCTTTTTCTCTTCACCAGAAGAGTATTTTCATCTTCTAGAGTCTGACAGCATCCTGAAGAACAAAACATTATAAACAGATTACAAGCAGTGCACGTTCAAATAAATTACATGTTTAAATGTGTCAGTTAAATTATAATGCTCAATTAGACAGCTAATTATGTTGAAAATGCAGTTGTGTGCATAAATTGATGGCCACTCCCCCAGCCTGCCTGGCTGCTTCCATTCATATATTGTCCCTTTACAAGTCTTATCTTTCAAATATTGCCCAGCAGAAGGCTTATCTAAGCGTAGTCATACACTGCTGTACTGTTGCTTTCGTTCTAAAAAATAAAAATAAAAATATCCTTTCCAATACAATTCAACATTCACACTGAGTTTTACTACCCACCATGAGACTTTTAGTGACAGTAAGATTTGTGGTTCCCAGATCTCTCAGGGTCACATTCTCAAAGGGCTTTCCCTCTGTTTATGTCTTGCTTTCCAGGATGCTTTTTAATCACTCTCACTGCAACATTTTACAAGGAAAAATGAAAATTGTTTTAAATTTACATGCACATGTGAACTTCACAGATGGCCTTTGGGGTTAAAGAAGCTGTGCATATGAAACCATAAGTAACACACTTGTATTTGTAAAACACAACATTAAAATTGCCTTTGCACTCATTAATACCAGCTAGGACCTGAAAATCAAGAAAGAAAAAGAGTCTGTCAGCAGCAATTAATCAAAATTTGATTTAAGGATAATACCTGGGTATGACAAAAGACATCCTCATACATATTTATGACATCTCATCCCACAATCATCATGCAAAATAGATCTTTTCAGATACATTTTCCCCTGTTTCACCCTTCATTCAGTTTCCCCAGGTTTACAACGTTTATTGGCAACCAGTCTAACTGAAGCATTTATACAACACCAAAATCCAGGCTCTTACAGTCAATGAGACCTGGGAAGAGATAAATGACTGGTGTTTCCCAGTATATATCTCATTTCTCACAATATGAAAGGAATCATCAGTAAAGTTCATCAGCATCACTGTGTTAAAAATGTAGGCAAAATAAAGACAGTATGATACCACTCCATTCGAGCTCTGTACACAATAACATTTCAGGCAGTCAGCTCTTCAGTTCTTATGCTTAGATAACACAGAGAAATTAATGATGGTAAAAAACCCTTATCCTGACAATTTTCTTTCTTTTCTAGCCCCGTAGTCTTTCTTCTGAATTGTTAAGACTTATATTTTAAGGTCTAAAACCTTTCTCATACAGTTTACTTATACTGTCAGACCAGATGAACCATAATTATTTGTGGAAGTGTTCTCAGTTAGCCCATATTTCCAGATAATCTATTTAAGATATCTCCCCATAAAGAAAAAACAACTGAAATAACCCTGTATCTGTAATTCTGGGCATATATGGTAATAAAATCTAGCTCCCTGAGACATCTAAAATTAATCTGGATAAGTACTGCAAATGACAACGTATGAACCTACTCCAGCTTTGACAACGCAAGAGACAAAAGGATCTATTGCACTTTAAAAAGTTATTTATTACCTCTATGATCATTCAAGAGGAAAAGCCTTCATAATAACACTCTGCTTTGTCCTTTCAGGACTTGTAGTATCTCCTCTGAAATATCTCATTAACTGAAGCCAGGGAATTCCAGGGTATGCTTTTTAAGGCTCGTGCTACAAATTATAAAATTTCACTTTGAAACGAACAATTCTGCTTAAGTTTCTTTCAAAACCAGCATTAAAACCCACACATCCATTTCTGACATGTCATTTTGAACCACTAGTCACAGTACAACAGACTATTTGAAATATATATAGAACCAGGGTTAGTATTTATCATTTAGTCCTAGGTCTCTGAGCAGTGCCAGTCTGCCAGCCTACAAAGTCAGAGTGACACTGAGAGGGGCTAGAAACTGTTTAGAGATTTTAAAAGGTTCTTATGACTGTCAGTAAGCTCGCTGCTCCACAACAGATTGAAAAATGTGAGATGTTTTCCAGCTGAAGTCACGTGTGTCTTAAAGAGGATTAACATGAACAGCCAACTAGCAAATGCCAATTTCTTTCCATTTTTTTTAATCCTTCTTTCCTTCTATCCTGCAATAAAACTGGGGTTCTGTGGTTCGTTTGGTTGTTGGGTTTTGGATTTTTTTCTTCTTTTTCCTCCTATTCTATATATCTTCCCCTTTTTGGAATAACACATAAAGGAAGCTGGAAGTCATTTAACAGCTGCACCTAGCACAATGATATTCTGTGCTACAGACTCTGAGGATGCAGACTGTGTAGTAAATCTCACTCGAAGCAGAGAGTATTAAATCACAGAACCACTGGAACAACTCAGGGTCACCACTGTTCATTTACACAAAATTCAGTTGTTGCATACTTAACTCTGCATTCTCTCCTGTCCCCAGTGTGTATATCAACAAAACCTGTTCAGTCAGAAAACCACCTTTGGGTTAACATCCAAAGCCACTGCAGAGAGACATAAAATAGAATCGTTTTGGGTGAATCACACTAAAAGGCAGCCGCCACCAAGGCAGAACAAGGCACCGCTGCTTTTGGATGTTGGGCAGCCTCATCCCATCAGCTGGCCAGGTTTCACCTTCATCTACATCTCCAAAACGTTAATGACATCACAGTTTGGCCAGTACTAGAATTACTATTCACACACAGTAGGTCGGCTGAGTATGGCAAGGAAATCGGAGAAACAAACATTGTAACTAACAGATCTCATCATTTTTCCAGGTTTGGATAGTTTAATCATTTAGTTGTATAGTTCTTCATGTTGAAGCCTTTCCATGACAACCTGATGTGTTTCCTTAGTGCACTCTCAACTAAAAGTTAAGGGAAAGACAAAATACAAAGTGTTTTTTCTAGTAGAAAAAAAGTGAGACCAGAGGTCCGTAGTTAATATTGAACTAAGTATTACTCACCCTTCTCTTCTAGGACTATCTCTTTTCACATCAAATACTTCTGCTTACCTCATTAACTGTTGTATACCAGCTCAATGCCACCAGCAGAGCAGTTCTTCAAGGCCTGGCAAATTGGGTTCCCCAGCAAATGCCATCTGCCTCCTGGCCACGAAGCGCTGACTGCAGCTGCAGTTCCAAGATTTCTTCACACAAAAGTTGCATCTGAATTATCACTATTTTAATTGCCAGAACACATCTCTGCCATGAATTTGCATAAGACCTTTCCAAACATACCTCAACTCTGGAGAAAGAAAAAAAAAAGAAAAAAAAAAAAAAGACTTTTTTTTTTCCTGAATTTTTTTCTTTTGTTTTACAGCACTCAGTCACATTTAAAACAAAGAAACAACACACTGTGCTCTTCAATTTTCTTTAGTTTAAAGGGAAGTTTTCCGAGACACATTTTTCAGCAACTCCAAGGAAAGTTATTAAAAAAACCCAAACCAAACCAAAAATAAACAACAAAAAACAACAGATCTTGCTCTTCACTAATTTCAGTCATAGCTTTTTTTTTTTTCCCCCATTAACATTGTTGAATATCATTCATAAAGCAATCTGACATCTGTATGCACTTAAACTATGAACATCTCAACATTTCCCTTTTAAATTCCTCAGGAAGTAGCGGTCAGATTTAAATGGCAAAGATGAGGAAGATAAATTCCTTAATGGGACCTCTGAGGGACAGATTATAGCACATTGTAACGATTACATTAAGTTTTCTCCAGGTGGAAAAAAAAAAGCCAAAGGTAAAGGAGACCCCTGGGTGTCTTACACTGTTCATTTAGGTCAGAACCTTTGTAGCACTTAAATATTTCAAACTAATTCCCCCCAGAAAAGCCCCAAACAAGTAGTATTTCATTTTTCTAAGTACAACTCCAAGTACAAAGTTGAGCTGTAGACAGGACAAAGCTGTACATTAGTGAGAGACTGATCTCATCATACTTATAAACGAGCAGCCTAGTGCTTCAGTGCAGTATCTTCCTCTCATGCCCTTTGTTGAGTGAACTTGATTTGGGCCAACTCTGATTTCATAAGCGGCTCCAAAAATGGGTTATATTGGATGTCAATAAAATAAGCAGGATTTTTGTCCACCATAGTTGTTTCACTTGTTATAATTCATATAGTCTTTGATTACCTTACACCAGAGAGTCTGTGTTTCAGACCTTAATGAGTACATAATACCCTTCAAGAGATACCTGTTTGCTGTCTTTGAGGCATTAACTATTTGAATGCTATTCAGTTGCCACAGAAACCTGAAACTCCTGCTTCTTCAGGCAGACTTTTCTAGACATAAAATGCACCATTTCAGCAGATTATCAGCCATGATTTTTTTTCTGTACATACCCAATAACAGACTAAAAAAAGACAAACGAAAAACCCAAACCAACCAACCAACAAAAGCATTTAGACAGATTTAATGGATCAAACTGGGCTTTGGTAGATCCTCATTTTGAGCCAAGTAACATTTGTACGCTGAAACTGGTAACTCTAATGTTACTCCCAATATGTAGGATGCGCGTGAAAAACAGGGAAGCCACATTAAAATGAAGAAATATTCAGCTTTGTGTTGTCATGGGAAGAGACAAGAACGAAGGTCCATAAGCAGCTTCTTGCATCCAGCTGTTCCAAGAAACATGTGTTGGCTGCACAACAACCTCTGTCACAAACCATCAAGAAAATGCTGAACCTTATAATATAAACCACCTCCACAGCAAAAGTAACTCAAAAATAACTACAGCTGGCAGTAGTAATCAGGAATACAGTAAATTTATTTATCATACTACACAAGCTGCATGAAAGAAAAAGGGACCAATCTTTACATTTACTTCCTGCATAACAGTGCAGAAAGAAATGTATTGCTGTGTCTATGTGATTTAACTCTGCTTATTCCAGAATCTCACCCAATGAAATACCAGTGACTCATCTCAGCATGTAACTGCAGAGAAGCTGATGGGACCAATAATTTTATTTTTCACATGGCTATCAAGCAATTTGTTTTAAGTAGAAAGCTGTTCACTCTCCTTTGTATGTTGGGTTCAGTGTATCTATTATTAATATGTAAGTTACTTCTATTGTTTTTTTCATAACTTTCATCGTAATCTTGTGTTGTGCACCACTGCTGTGAAAATCATTATGGACTAGTGAACTACAATAAGACCATTTTGCTATTTATAGAGTACACATCAGGTTTTCTAATGTAAAGTTTTGGTAATTTTCTCAAAAATTCCCCAATGTGAGTAACAAACACGAGCAAATTTTTCACTCTGCTTTTAAAATGAAGAAAACAACTTATAGCCTCCAAATGACTGTGAAGAACGGGAGGATCCTGGGACTTCTGTTTTCACCACGTGCCACTTCCCCTTTCTTGTGTTCACAGCTCACATCAGAAGTCCCACTGCCTACCCAGTGGCTCCTATGCTGAACTTTAACCTGCTGAGTAGTCCCCTACTTAATTCTGTAGGATTTAGGCTGCAAACCCTTTAAGGCAGGGATTGGGTCTTTAACTGACAAATGTAAACCAACCTGCACAACAGAAATTCCTCAAACCAATCTGTACACAGGCATCTTCTCATCCTGGGTATTCGTGCTGCCGTGGCTACTCCAGTGCCACTGTCCATCCACACTGGTTCATTGATGTGGCAGGCATCTCTCCCATCTGTACTATAAACACATTAACAAGACTCAGTCAGCTCTCAAAACCCAGCTGGACCCAACGCTATGGAAAACAAAGCCACGTGCTTCCTCATCCAGCTCTACTGATGGAGCAGAACCAAAGACTTCCTTGGAAGCAGAGTGAGATCACTGCTTCAACAGAATTGTTGCAATCGGATATGTAAATGTGGGTGACTGCTAAAGCCCGTGTTACAACTGTCACGTCCCTGTCTTTGGAGCTGTAGGGTCATAGAATGGCTTGGGTTGGAAAGGACCTTTAACGGTCATCTAGTCCAAGCCTTCGACAGTGAGTAGGGGCATCTTCTACTAGATCAGGTTGCTCAGAGCCCTGTACAACCTGACCTGGAATATTCCAGGGATGGGGCATCAACCAACTCTCTGGGCAACCCATGCCATAAAAAAATTCTACCTTGTAACAAGTCTGAATCTAACCTCTTTTAGTTCCTACACCTTTGAGAGGAATTCCCATTCTTTTGAGAAGACACTGTCTATTCAACAAGGTTTGCCATCTACAACTACACCCATTGGCAGGGGAGAGGAGAGTAAATGGAATAAATCACTTTGTCAACCCAAATAAAGATAGCAAAAATCTTTGTGTAGAAACAGATACACTAACAGCTGAGTACTTTTGCAGGCTTAGGTTACGTCATTTGCCATTTGCTGTACTATGCAAATACTCTGCACCTCTGCTAGACAGCATCTCCACCTTCACTATGTTAACATCCTGACATATGCTAAAGTACATTACCACAGCCATTCCAGTGCTGGCAAGGTCAGTGTGAATGCTCAGCAGCTCCAGCATTTTTTTTTTTCATTTGCATCTTTTCTGTGAGGAATAGAAACCCTGCCTGGAGAAGGTGGATTCATTACAATACTTCTTTTCTTCTTTCAAGAATGGGTCATCAGAGACAGGCAGAGGTTAGACTGGGCTCATAAAAAGACACAGAACATGCAGAGCGTGCTGCAAGAACCGTCTCGTTCTCACCCCTTGCCCTGTTCTAAGTTAATATGAAAACTATGCATGATTAATTTTTTAAAAATTGGAAAAGATGATGCCTAAGGCATCTCTAATCAACTTGCTGGCAAGGTACGTACAATTCTGCTGCAGTCCTGCACGGCAAATAAGCCACATAGAATTTTAATACAGCAATTACCGCCTGCGACTTCAAGATAATGATTATCTACCAACTCATTTAAGATGTGCAACACACATCAACGAAGGGGATAAATTGCAAGCTCCTTCAGAAGAGGAGGTGGCAGAATGAGGGTTTTAGCAGATGAACTACCCTATAACACTCAAGGAGGGTAAAAGAATCATGTAGATGAGGTAAACTTAACAGCAGAGTATATCTGCTATGAGGGCACCTTACAACCCTCCAGGGTCAGATAGTAGCAGCGTCATAAAAATGAGAAACAGGACCACCCATCCATGTAACAACACCCAGTGTTAAAGCAAAGGCAGTTGTCTGCCCAGTATTCTGGCATAGACACATCTTTGGGCAGAAAAACAACATTGAGAAAAGTGGAAAAGAGGGTTCGGAGGGCAGACTTCTTACAGGGAGAAGAGAAACTTGAAAAAATTGCATTTCCCTCTCCTGTGCTTGTCCTTCTGACCTGTCCCTGAGCTCCTATGCTCTTCAGACACATCCATATAATCCTTCTGGGCCATAAAAGGCTCTCACAAGAAAAGGTGTTGTAGTTCTTCTGCTTATCTGGCATTACACAGCCCAGCTTTAAACCAAGTGCAGCCAGATGAAGAGTCAGAGGTCACTGGTTATTTTTAAGCTACTTCTCTCTAGGAAAAGCTTTTCCCATGGATGTTAACCATCAGTTAAGTAATTGTGTGTAGTCTAGTGTATGTTAGGTAGATGCTATTAGCATGCTATATCCTATTTATGACAAGTTTTTCTCTAGCTACACAAAAGTAATGCTATGTATTATTATGACATAGTGATAGACAAAATTTGGCAGAAAATTGTGTTTAAGGCAGAAAAAATGCAAGAAGCTGCCACGGGATGGCAAAAAAAAGGTAAAAAAAATAATCTATCATTACCCATACAAGCATGGCACAGCACAATTTGCTCATACTTGGGAGTAGCAGACCCTGGGAACATAAAAGGAATTGCAGAAGAAACAACTTATCGCTGCATTCCTCTGCCCCAGCCAAGCAAGGGAGCTGCTTGCTTTGAAAAACAGCCCAGCTTTCTAATGAGTTTCACAACAGTGCATAGATATATTCAGAAAAACAAGAGGTGACAGGGAGAAACACTGTAATGTATCAGAAAACTGCAGGGTTTTTACCCCTGTGGGTAGATGCCGACATAATAAATTTGCACTTAGTCTACTCTGTGTTTTGTTATTATGGTACGAACACAACATGTGCACAAAATTCTACCAAAATGTTCTATTCTTGGTATTTTATATAGGATATATATATATATATATATATATAAACACACAACTCTACTTATGATTAGCAGAATGACAACCCTTGGAGCTGCAGACAGCATGAAAATGCCTACCTGAGAGTTTTCACTAGAAATTTCTGAGCGTGGGATTTGCCCTCCTCCTCTAGACAACTGCAGGAAATTCCTAAAACAGAAACAGAAGCTGGGAGGTAGATTCAAAGTTTTAAAAAGATTTTTACAGATTTTCTGCTGTCAACGCAATAAAGCAAGCCTAGTAATTAAGAAAAAATAAAAGGAAAGTTCTGTTACAGATTAAAAATTGAAAGAGAGTGCTTTTTAAGGCAGAAGATCATTGGGTTATAATATACTCAGTGCAACTGTAATAACACTAATGCTCTTTTTGCTGTGTTTATCGGTGAAGTGGGAAATGAAGTAAAGTAGGGGAAGAATTGCTGATGGCACAAAAGTAGTAGGAATTACAAGAAAAAAAACCTCAAGTCATATTAATACTAAAGTATAGGGCAATACTATGCCAGACGAAACTGAGTCTAAGCAAAAGCTGTCTGTGAACAGATAAGTCTTTTGAATTACTACAGTTGCAACATCTCAGGACAAAATAAATGAGAAAAATGATGCAGCTACTGAGGAACAGCAGTAGTGAGGGCTAGTACCCAATGCATAGAAGAGGTCAGAGGAAGAATATTCAATGACACGCTTTTGAATATCCTTTCTGAACATCTCTGAAAACACATTTTTTTATTAGTTTGCAGCTTTATGAAGATGTGGAACTCCATTTCTACTCTACATCTAATGTTTTCATCTCATACACACAATCACACACTGCCCAGCGCCCAGCTTCACAGAGTCCTTGGCTCTGTATCTCTCTACAGTTCTGCTCTCACCAGCCAGTTGCCCTGGGAGTGTGCCACTGATGACACCACAAGTCTATGCAAATGTTAGGGACTTTGGAGAAGTTAGATGAGTACATGTAGGATCTGAGACAACACTGGGATGTGGACAGCAAGTAGCACTTAGTGGAAAAAAACAACCCTGCTGACCATTTTGACCATGCAACACAGCACCTCTTCCTGAGTCATGTCACTGGTGCAGGGCTAGCAAGAATTTATGTTAAAAATGGACTTCTGTTTCATTTTCCCCTCAGGACAGCATGTATGACTCCAAATACCTAACAAAAGCTAAGACAACTCTAGCACCTTATTCCTCAAGCTTCTAGAGAATTACACTGCAGAACAGATCTTATGCCTAACGCATGGTTCTTCCTGTGTTTAAAGTCTACTTGAACAACAGTGCCTAAAACAGGCCACCATACAACCTTTTCCATTTCAAGTGTATGGGTCAAGGCATAGCTTCTGTACTGCTCCTCTGCTGGAGGCTCTCTATATGAAAAGGTGTAGGACATGGGCATTTTACAAGGTTGGAGCACAACAGGATACATGCCTGCATTTCTCACCCTCCCCTGACACCTGCCTCATATTCAAGTCTGTCTGAAAATTGCATATCCCGGTACGTCATGAACGTCAGGTCAAAAAGATTTGCAGCCTATGAGAAAGCATTTCTACCTGCTGTGACTTTGCAGTTAGCATTTTTTTGTCCATCACATCCTCAAGTATACTTAAAGTTAAATTGAAGATGTTATGGAATTATTCATCATCTTTGCAGGTAATTAAACAATACTGTAGACTTCTGTTGCTGTTGTTTTTAGGGTTTTTTTTTGTTTTGTTTTTTTCTTATTTTTTAGTTCTACTTCATGTGAAGACGAATATTTCCTTTTTTCAGCGAAACCTCTTCACTAATTTCTAGCATATCGGGAGAGAATCTTAAGAACATATAATTGCCATGGTCACATTCCTTGCTCTTGAACTTTTGGTACTCACAATTGTCTCTCCAAACCCAGTAGAGTAAGCCAGAAGAGGAAGAAAATTACATCAGAGTACAATGCAAAGAAAGAGGATCAGCTCAGGCTGTAACTGAGGTCAAAACATTCAGCAACTCTAAAATAGTAAAAACCACAGTAAGAAAAGATATGGAAAAATCCACCATGCAAGGGAATTTTAGCCACCTATGAATGACTAGAGCAGAAGGCTTAGCCCTGTGGTCACCTTGCTGCCGTAGCAGGGGATCAAATGCAAAGAATATTTTTTCTGAATAGGAAACTGCTAAAGCACAATCTTTGCAATGAGGACATGGCAGTAAGTACTTCTAATCTTGTGTCCTGTGGATAGCTTTTAATAAAGATGTCTCTAATATCCTTGGCTTAACTTTTTTATTTTTGTTTTCTTAATTATTAGTATTTTTACTACGGCAGGCAGAGATATTTTTTTCTGTTAACAGTGATATCATGCAATACTGGTGCCAGTACTTCTTGCTGTAGGAGAACAGAAGACTGTAAAGCCATTTACATTCTGCTTCAGTGCAGTGTTGAGATTAGTGCTAGACAGTTGACACCAGCAGCAGCTTCATTAAAGCCGAATAATTATACAGTTAGCTTTCCTTTAAAATACATTCCATAGCTGCTATAACCTGTTAATAACTTTCTGCTATGTGAGAAGTATCTCTGAAAGTCACACACTAGCCAAAATACATCTGGTCTCCTTTTAATCCCACTGATAAGTTTCCAAAATGATGTTATAGTTCAATTACAGTATTCTTCTGGTAATATAGCAGGAGATGAGAGTGGGTATTAAGTCATTACTCAAGTCTGCAGTTGCACCTCAGTTATAACATGCTTTTTCAGCATAGATGCAAGGCAAAGATGGTGTCTCACTTAAAATCCAACAGAGAAAGATGGAAATATTCCAATTATTTCCAAATGCACAAAAATAGAGGAGGCTGTACAGGTCTGAAGTTTCTATTAGCAGGCTTGTAATAGAAGACAAAAATAAAGCAAGCATAAAACTAAATGTAGCTTCACGTGAGGAAGAATTATTGCATAAATATAGCAAAACCTCTGGAGAGAATAAGAATTTTTCTAAAACAAAGTGCTCTCACTGGTCTCAACTGATGTAGCTGCAGGAAAAAAAAAAAAAAGGAACCTCTATTTATATTCATTGAAGGGTTCATTTAACAAGTGAACACACCCTAGAGTTTTCATGGTGCCCAGAGATGGTAATTTGGACCCAGGAAGATGGGCTTTTACCATAAAAATGAAAGCCTGTTGAAGATGACACCCCCCTTCTTTCATTGTGCAAGGTCGCACGGGAGAAAAAAATACTACCTGCACACCTGAGGGATGTGGTGAGCCAAGAGATAACCTTTCTCTGTTTCACCAACCTGTTGTAAAGGTGCCAACAACATCTCTTCACTATCACAGGGGCAGTTTTCTACCATGAAAATAAGATCAAGGATGGTGTCATCTTAAGAGAGACACCCAAAGCCATCCTATTGTCTACGTGAGCGATCCAAGATCACCATATGCTTTAGGAGCATTTCCCCACCCCAAAGCCACCACCTAGGATTATTCCAAAAAGCAGATCACAGGCATTACATAAAACAGACAGTGTTTCAACAAAACAATAAATTCAGAGTCCGGTTAGGACCAAAAAAGCTCAGGTAGCAATATTATAAAATCAGCTGCGTCGGTGACAGCTCCCTAAACTTCTGCTCAGGTAATCGGGGTTCAATGAGCAGCAGCTCCTGCAGGGCCCCTGCTCCCCTCCCTTCCTACCTTCTCCATCTCCTCTGGGATATTTGTCAATGCAGTCACACACTCTTAGGAGACGGTTGCGTTTCAGGGGTGGTCAAAGTTAACTTCGTACAACTCCATCTTTCCATATGCTGTGCAGACTCAGTAAGCTAAAATAAGCACACCGATACGAACTTTTTCTCTCCGAAGACACTGTAAACACTGGCAGGAATGACTTCATTTTCTTTAGGGTGTCCTGGGGACAACTTTCCTCTTTCTAAATTTAAAACTTTTCAATAAAAGAAGAAAAATTCCCAATAGAATTACTTGCACCAAATTTTACTGTACATTTTTCTCCCTATTTCCTATCTTATTTTATAAACAGCTTTTCTTGGGCTCCAGGCGGAAGAGCTTATGAGCTCCTACAGCACATACCAGTTCCACTGGGCTTCACAGATCATTCATGTCTACAACATCCCCTCCTATCTAGCAACTAAACATCACCATAGACACACTAAAGAAAGGTACATAAATTGAAAAAGTTTGATTGTGGCACCTAAAATCCAAGCTCACTGATAACTCTGTTATTCTGCAGCTGCTTTCTTTGAACTGTTGCTTTCTTTGTATTATATTAGTTTTGGTCTACACAAGAGACAAAAATTCTTTTCCTACATCAAAGTTATTCTGAAATAAATCCACAGAAACCTGTGTGGACATAGCACCTCCTGATGTGAAATCAGATTTAGGCCCAGAGTCAGGATTTATAAATCTAGCGGTAAAATTTATGGCAGCACTTAAAAATGACTCAGTTTAATTAAAATGAGAAATGCTACAGTGGATTATTTTTTTTTTCCTCTTTTTATAGTTTCGTGGCCAGCCTGCTATAGTAATTGAGGACTCATTATTATGATCTTCATCATAATTATTTTTCTTTGTTTAATGTTCAAACAAAGTTTCGTTTCCATCTTACATTACATATTGCAGATTTTGATCTTACTAGCAGCCTGGAGAGCCTTGTTTAATTCTTCTAACATGTTAGGACTAAAGAAAAGAACTAATTAAAAAGAGAAAACTGGGAAGTACAAAGCAGGCTGGGGGTGGGCAGGGGAGGAAGCAGCACAACAACAGTTACCAATAAATGCACACCAAATCAGCAAGCAGAATTACTGAGGTGTTATTCCAAATAGTATTCTCTTGAGTAGTTCTGCCTTTCCTTACCAGATCTGAACCTGAGTGTCTAACTATACTTTCATGAAGCCCTCACACATCTAGAATTCCTGTCTGATGACTTTAGGGCACATTGTGCCTTACAGGAGTCCTCGCAACAAGAGTTTGTCCAAATCCAGGAATTATTTGTGTCACAGATTCCCCTTTATCCCTCAGTTTCCCTGAAAAACTTGCCCCACCTTTACAGTCTTTCAAGATGAAATCTTTATCATTTAAAGCACTGCTGGAAACTAAGTGATGCGTTAGCAGCTCACATCTGCCACTCACTGCTGTACATTCATCTTGTCCTAAGGGGGAAAATGATATTGCATCTAGGGAAGCACTGTGTTTTCTGGTTTTAGTTCAATATAAAATAATTAATTTTAAAATAGACATAAATTTATACATGCTTTCTCTGAAAATAAAATGGAATTATTTGCTTTGACTACACAAAGGCATAAACAATTGTGTTGGCCATACACTTAAAATCTACTACCCCTCTGTGGCAGACAGTAGTTCTTGGTCAGTAGTTAACTACTGTATATGCACTAAAGTAACTTCAGACCTTTTTTCTGTACTGTAGCTTTTACATTTTTATTAGCTGTAGCAGCTGTCATTTTATAAGACAGATTTCATACATGATAGAACCAAAAAGGTGCTTGTTTAAACAACTTCTGAAAACTTCACTGTGATGTTTTCCTATTTATTCACTTCCACGCACCATAAGAGACACCCCAGAACAGTATGAAGAGTGCATAGCTCCTCTTTATGAACTGAAAACAAATATGACATGAAAATCTTTTTTTTTTTTTTTTTTTTTTTTACAGAAATTGAGTTCCAGGTACGAATTATGCAACAGTTAAAACGTGTCAGCTCAACTACCCTTCTCTTATAATGCTGATAGCCAAAATGTTATGCCCAAATTTGCCCTTGTTGACTTTTGAAAACGAGTGCTATCAGACACAAAGTACTGCTTTGCCAGAGCAGAACCTGTCATCCTTACAAGCTTAATAAAGAAGAAGGAGGGCTAGGAGGTCACTATTAAATCCCCACTGCTTTAAGAGGAATTCACATGCCTAGCCACTGGTGTCTACTCCATTTACAATGCTTTCAGGGATCTTCCTGCCTTAGCCAATGTTCCGGCTGAGCACAGGTATCCCGTGGATCCTGTATCACATCTGCCAACCATACAGAGGTTATATCAGCAGGTATAGGTGTCTACTACAGTTAAGTATCTGAGTCACTTCTCTTTTGTCTGTCTTTCACTGCCTGCAAACAGTAAGCTTGTAAAAACATGCCCCGTAGCAGTACTACTCCTGATACTGCATCATCCATCACAGTCCATCAGCTCTGGGACACTCAATATTTTATCTCAGTAAAAGGTCAGCTTTCTTTCTTTTTGCACTTGTATAATACAATATACCAAAAATGCACACAGCATTTATGCAGATAAAAGTTAGATCATACCTGAGGTTATATTTTAACTCTCAAATTTATGCATCAGATGGACAGGACTGGGACAGATCACACTGCAAGGTGCTTCAGAACAAGGCATAATATAAAAAAAATCAAATTGCAGCTTCTATACTCACGGTCCAACTGCATTCCATCTCCACCAAAAGGAAAACCAGGCAACTGAATTAGCCAGGAAGCTGTGACACATTCTCCCAGGCATCTCAAAAGGGGATCTGTGACTCTTGGGCCTGCTGCAGAGTTTCTCTGCAGGTTACCTAGATGCCAACGCTTATAACATTCCAACTGCAGTTCCTCTCTAAAATTAACCCAGGCTCCCATGTTCAGAAAAAAAAATAAGAAGAAAGATAGATTAAAATTTAGAAAACAAACAGAATTATTCTCCCTAACTATTTGGGGTTTCAGGAGACTCTGGCAGAATTTACCAGCAAAGACACTTGCTTTGAATTACAAAGAGCAACAGGGAGACAGACTTGTTAAGCTTTCAAAATTGCTTTCATTCCATTTACACCAAAGAAATCACACAGTGCTCAACACTTCTAATTTTCAATCACAGCTAGCCAATCTTGATCCCATGGTCTCTTATTAATTTTTCCTTCTCACAGTCCCAAGCAGCTATATTAGTTCACCATTTTAACGTGCTTGCATCCTGCATGATTGAGATTCCAATGGCCAAACTGAGAACTTTTCTTACAGGTATCACTTAAATCGGATGACAGGCTTCAGACTGCTTCTGTTAACAGAGAACAATTGATCGTTTAATAGTGATATTCTTTCAGGTTGTATTTGAGACACTGCTGCTGTTTTGCATCCAGGAGGCAACTCAGCTTCTTCACGTTGCCCAGAGCCAAAAGGTCAATATTTAAGAGCTGCATTATAACTTAAATATCACACAGATGCAAATCTTATTCCACAGACACATCCTGAACCAGAGTACCTCTCAGCCTTTTCCTTTAGGTGAAGCTATTTATGACCAATTCCATACGCAGACTTTCAAAGACAGTGGAGGAAAAGAGGTACCAAATATTCTTTTTACAGATCAAGGGCACACGCAGAAATAGCTACTGCAGCAATTAATACCCTATTTTCCTCTAGGTATAGACAGTAACACACATGAACATCAGAATTAATATATCAGATTTTTTATCAAGTTATCCTTAATGGCCAGTGCAAAGAGAGTAAGACTTGGAATACCTTGATGGTCTGTTTCTTAAATGACTGTGGCTGTAGGCCTGGCTTATCTTATGAACAGCACAAAATCATTTGCAATTAAAAATTTTCAATTTCAGTATTATTATTCTTTACAGGATGGTAAACTGAAAAAGGCCAACATTTTCAAGCAGGCCTTGATCTCAAGGAGGTGAATATTCATAGTCACAGCTCTCTGCCCCTCAGGCTACTACTTCTCCTGGGTTTATGGTCACTCTGAATTTCTCTAAACATATATTTAATTGCCCACATTTAGGTTTAGATGACTAAGTTTTGACAGGTCATGTAAGATAGGCTTGATAATATTAAACTGTAGATTCTATCATAGGTGGTTAATAGACAGAAGAGAAAAAGGCATTTTAAGGGCCAGGGTCATCTGATCGGTTTCACATATCTACCTTCAGAATGAGATCAGTCATGCACCACACATTTATCCTTTGTTCCACAGACTGCAAAAGCAGCCTAGCAGTCTCCTCAGATGGAGACACACCATAGAGGTCTACATGTGCATAAATGAATCCCAGCCAAAGAGGCAAAGGGCAAACTCCCACTGCCCAGTGGAGGGCTGGGTATAGATCCCTGAGCTGGTTTACAGACAGACAGCAGCAGAGAGTCACACAGCAAAGTTAGTCTGGGACCCAGGAGTGGCAGAGTGCTTCACTCAGGACACTTAAGTTCTGCTTTCCAGACAGGTCTGCTTGCAGAGCCACCTTCACAAGGAGTGCTCCTCTGTATCAGAAAACAGTATCTTATTTCTATTTGTTGAATATAAACAATCCAGTACTATCCAGCTTGAAGTAAGGCCCACTAATGCACTATTTATAATGACTACTTGCTGTCAGAAAGCTTTCAGGCATATATTCGAGGTTCAATTTCTATTTAAAAAAATATATATATTATTCATAATAGTAAAAATACAGGACAAGAAAATGTAAATAAATGCCCTTTCTACTGGAGAATCGGACTTTTTAAAAACAAGTACAAAGCCTGTATTTCAGTATTTCTGAATAGTTATTTCTGAACAGACTAGCAAGCAATAGTTTCATTTTTTTAAATGCCTAATACTTGACAGCTTGTTAACTTCACAGCTATAGATCATTATAGCTCTGTTCTGAAATAGAGGTCTGCAATCCTAAATATCACTTTATGAAAATACAGGTTAGTTTACAAGACCTCACATGTAAAGTTTTCTGGAAGTGACTAATAAAAACACCCCAAAACAACACACCAAACAACCCAACCAAGAAAAACCTCAACAAGTAAAAACTTTCCCGCAAGAAAAGTCCCTATAAACAAATACTGGAAAACGGCAAATCACCCTCCAACAGTACACAATTAAAGTCTTTCAAAGGAAAACTGATTACTTAACCTCTTGAAAAAGAGACTGATGTTATGCTTGGGTGTGCTTTAAAAGGGAAACATTCTCGTAACCGGTGACTTGAATGGAAAAGGTTTTGCTGATCTTCATTCTCTGACACTTAGGAGCTTAATTTCTATCTGCTTTAAGTTCTGATGTGAAAATAGTTATTAAGAAGGACTTTCTTGAGGATCTTTATTGGAGCAGCATGTGGTTCTCTTTTTTTAAAAAGTACTGGAGTTTTGAAGTTGAAGTTACTAATAACTGGTGAACAAAAAGTCCATTCTTTGTATTTGTTTCCTATAGTTAGAGTGCGCCCATTTTGGGGGTATATGTTTTGGATTTGACTTTACATACAATTTAGATGGCATTTACTTTAGGAATGTCTCCAAGTGATAACAAATTCATTTCAAGTTAAAATCTCTTTGGAAGTTACCGTATGGCTCTAGCAGTTATGTTGAGACTTTACTCAGAAAATTAACTTCAGAAACTGTCGAGGTGGGAGACCCATGTCAGCGGTTTCCAGAACAAGTCTGATCACTCCACAGACAGCCCTACATCTATAGCAACTGCCAGTCCTATAAATTTAGCCTTGGGCTTTAGAACTCAAATATAAAAGTCATGTGCTTTGTTCCCAGCACAACACACACAAAAAAAGGATTCCACGTGCCTGTTGTGTCCTGAGGAAGGACAGAATCATACTCCCATTTTACACCCTCGGGGTCTGACACCACACTGTCCTGCTTTGAGCTAGAACAGAACTAATTCTGTTCAGCGATTTTACTTCTCAGCCAAGTCTCTTCTAAGTAACTGCACTTTCTGAAGTGAATGGTGTATTTTTGCAAACAGTTCCAGCAGTGATAGTGCTTGATGTTTAGAGTTGATTTGGTGTAGAGACCAAGGTCACTGCTAAATCTTATGGAACATGTTGTGGGTGCAGAAAGTAAAAGGCTGCACCTGAGAGGAGGAGCAGACAGGACAGGTGACCCCAAACTGACCAGTGAGGGATCCCAGCCCATGTACATCATATCCTGTATAAAGCCTTATAAGGGTCAAGCTCTCCTCAAATGGCCAGTATCTGAGGAGGAATCCATCCACTCCACTTTCAAACCCAATCCATGTGTTCCTGAATCCAGTTCTACAACCCAGCTCCTGAATCTGGTTCCTGTCTGTCACTGAGTCCAGCGCCAGCCTCACAGCATCAGTGGTGACAGCGATGCAACTACCATAAGGAGGACTGGGTTTGATATTGATTTTGTACTTATTCTGTGTTATTATTTTAATTAAAGCTGTTTTAGTTTTCTAAACCATAGGACACTCTCCCTTATTCCCTTTCTTGTCCCCTTTGGGAAGGGAGAGGGGTTAATAGCAAGCATCTCTCATTTGCCAAGTGGCTGGCCCAGCTCTAACCCCTGACACAGACATTGGCATATGATGCTTCAATCTTTGAACGCCCATTAGGATTAACTACTTGTATGTGTAAAGCTTAAATTTCCAAAAATAACGAGGAATAAGACTGAAAATAATGGGATGAAATGGAAAACAGAAACATACATTAATGTTCCTGCCCACAGTCCACATACTCAAGAGGGGCTGGTTGCCTTCTCCTTCATTTTGTTGAGCTTCTACTACTCTCAGAGAGAAGCTGGAAGCTTGGGGAAGTTTGAACACTTCAGATATTAAACACCATAACAAAGTGTAACATTTGCTCTGGAAAACAATCCTCACCTGGCAGGAATGACGACTTCGCTGCTTTATAAACCTCTTGCAATTATAATTACCAGAGCTATAGGAAACTAACATGTGCCCTACAACACAAGTTACCCAACATGTCAGTACTCAGCAAAACACTTTGGGCTAGGAACATTATAAACAAATAAATACACAGTCCCATAGCAGCTTTATCTCAGCTACTTCAGAATTAATGAGATATTAGTCATTTGTTTTGCTGACTACTCAGCCCTGGCATTCTCAGGACAGAGTAATTCAGTTTTGTCTACATTTCTATGAGCATCACAAGGAGAGGAATTGGAACAGTATCTTCTGTGGAAAAATTAAGCTCATTTAAAACCTGAATTTTTGTTTAGATAAGAAATTTCACTGTATTGCAACTGTTTCACACTTGGAGGGTTGTGGTTTTTTTTACATGAACAATATATGATAGAATAGTTTCCCTAAAAATTTATAAATCAATCACTCTTGCCCACATTCCTATGCTGTGTTCCATTTCTTTGAAATATGGATGATCAGCCTAGGATGTAATTCAATGTGCAACATATGGACCATATTTCATAACAGGATCCATTCAAGCCAAGTAAAACTTTTTTAAAAAGATATAGAAAATATTGATGTCTTTTTGTTGCTTCTATCTTAATTTCCCTAACTTACCTGTGAAGATTTATGTGTATGAAAGGTGACAGCAGGTGACAACTGGAATTTTTCGTTATTATAATAGAAAATATGGCACACCAAGTCAAGCATTAAGCACTTTCTGGATTTTCTTTTTCCATGGGGAATGCCTTGCCCTGGGATACACAAAGGATTTTTGTTTGCTTTTATTTAAAAAGGGCAGTGAGTTCTGCAGCTTGGATCACTTGGGACATATTACCAAACTGGATGATTTTGTTATTATTTCTGTATCTGTTATTTGTCCCTCAGTATCTTCAAGCTAACAGAGCTTAAATAATTTAACATTTTATCTTAACAGAGAGGAAAAAATGTCGTTGCCCAATCAGGACTACATAAATATAAACACCTCAGTGAAAAATTTCCAGGCTTCAAAAAAAGGTTTAGCTTGATTTGAAGTGTGATCAGAGTTTTGATGTACGTCTCCTTTTACCAACCCAACCAGAAAAAGACACATATCAAGATTACCATCTAAGTGACACATTTTTGAGCTGGGCATGATATCTGCATGCAGAGAAAGGTCTCAGTCACTGAGTGACAGAAGCTATTGCAGCCACTCAGCCTTAAAGAAAACATATTTTCTGTTAATACCTGCACGTGCTCTGCTAACAGGATTTTCCAAAATCTGGATTATAATGGCTTCAACATGCTTTATTGATCTATTTTATTTCTTTATTAGAGAGTGGCTAGAAGCAAGATGATCTGTTTTATATGAATGTCCTGACCTTCCCCTAAGCTTGGCAAAATCTCAGGCATAGCTGAAAGTATGGATGTCATGTAAAAAAATAAATTTTTGAAAAGGCTTTTGAAAAATCATTCCCCAGCTAAAGGTCACTGGTTAAATTATATAAGGGTACTGGGAATTAAGATTATGCACCTTTGGCTGCTCTCCTGCTTCACAGACTGTGAGAATAATTAATAATTCAAAGAGCTTACAGTATTTAATGATGCAGATTGCTTAGTAGAAATACCCATGTTATTTCCAAGACACAACAGCATCTGAAGGAGGCAGGATTTCCTGCCTGCACAGGATATCACCCTGTTCCTTTGAGGTTTTTGAAAGCTCTATCCCACTCAAACTTCTTTCCTGATGAAGAAAAGACAAACAAAATCCGGATTCCTCCTGCATAATTAACTTAGAATCATAGAATAGTTTCAGTTGGAAGAGACCTTTAAATGTCACTTAGTCCAACACGCCCCTCAATGAGCAGGGACATCTTTCACTAGACCAGGTTGCTTAGAGCCCTGTCCGACCTGACCCGGAATATTTCCAGGGATGGGGCATCAACCACTTCTCTGGGCAACCTGGGCCAGTGTTTCATCACTGTCATTATAAAAAGTTTCTTCCTTCTATCTAGCCAAAATCTATTTAGGAAAAAACAAGGAAAGCAACAGGAGGAGTAAAAACACACCCAACACCATACGTGACTAATGCAACACACACACACTTCAGAGAGATAGAAACAGATTAAACATCTGATGACCTTTACTCACATCTTGCCTTTTGTACTAAAAAAAAATATAAGTATCTAAAAAAAAATTTGGCACAAACCCACACCAGCTCCCACATTAAATGGATACGTTCCTGAGCTATACATATTTACCTGATCAAATCTTTCTTACTCACTCTAGAAGCAGAGTGATTCAATAAACTTGTGATCATGAAATAATCTAGTTAATAGTTTTAATTAACTGAAAACAAACAAACCCTCTTTCATTTAGGTGGCCTGCAAAAGGAAGAAGATAAAGTGAGCAGATGAAAATATAGAAGCAGAATATTTTATTTCAGGGGCTTTGAACAGATTTCTTCCTATCATGCCAGTGTATTTAGTGTATAACTAATCTGGATCTAGCCCTGTGCTTCTACAAAGTCAAGTCAATCTTGGTTCATCAGCAGCAGACTGAAAATGAGTGAAGAGTTACATCAGGCCTAATATTTTGTTGTTCTAAGGCATATACCTGATTTGGCATCTTAGAAGAAAAATAACCTTGTAACTATAAAATAATGGGATGTGAACTGGCATAGGGATTTTGGCAGAGCAAAGTTTTGGAGAGTATAAGGATGTGTTTCACTGGGACTACAGATTTTTTTGTGCGAGATTTTTTTTTTTTTACCTGTTCTTGGCCCCTACATTTTTTTTTACCCCATACTCAAAATACTGCAAATTGAGAACAGCTCCATTCTAGCTTTTATACTTTGGCAGGGGCTGAGTACCAGCAGTACTACTCCCATGTTTCTCACTAATACATATGAATAAGAGGCAATGGCTGGAAAACAACTTTTGAAAAAATTAACAAGAAAAACAAGGAGAAAAGTCCTAACTTCTGATGAAACATTTCATGCCATGGCTTGTCCCGCTCACCCACATATCCTCTGCTTTGTGATGTTCTTCCTTCTTATTTGATTCTGCCAAGTATTGCTAGAACATCCTAGAATAAGGTTCCTTCCTTCATCACCACTTCCAATGCAACCAGTTCCTTCAGCTGAAAAGACAAGAACAAGTGTCTGTCTTGTCTTTTTAATGGATTTCATGCCAAGAGGAAAGGCAGTACTATTTAGCATTGCTATTTGTGTCATCATAAGCAGAAACAGAAGAGGTTTGAGCTACATTTGTATTACCAGGCTTGGCATGTACTCCTCTCCAAGGCAGGAGTGCATAACCTGTCCCAATTCTGCATCTGCAGACCATGGATTTTTGTCCTCAGACTGAGAACAAGTAGGATACCCTAAAAGAGAGTCCCCTGTTGACCAGGCTGCCTACAGTATTTGGATGGCAAGCTGCTGTCTGCAGCTGAATGAGCATTGTCTTTAAGGTCCGAACAGGGAAAAGATCTGAACATGTCAGAAAACCACAGCTAACACAAGCAGAGAAAGTGACTGAGCTTTGTAAAATGATGCACAGGTACTGACAAATCCTGTATAAGGTGGTGAAGATGTCAGAAAACCAGAAAAAGCAGAAGGAAAAGGCAGCCGTAGGAGTTTCAAACTGCAGTCCTCCCTCTCCCCATGCTGAGTGCTGGAGAAGGCATCACACAGCTCAAGCTCATGTGGTAGGAAGAGCCTTTTGCAATAGGCCTGTGGCCGTGTGTTGAGCAAAGCCAGAACCTTTCACCCTCTGAACCTCAACCCCCATGGAGAACAATGAGCAGCACCTCTCACCCTGGGAAGGATATTTTAACAAAGGGCAACCTGTGACCGCAGGGCACCGATAGACAAGCAGCAGCAGAGGAAAATTGGACAGCTGAAGCTGCTACCCCTCCCTGCCTTCCTCCCCACCTGCCTAACAGATGTTGCTGCCCTGGAGGCAAGGACATCTGATCCTTGAGTGGCAGGAATCAATTCATAACTCAGCCCACTTTCCAGGCCGGCGTTTTAAGTTAACCTGACATGGAAGATGGTTTACTAACAGCAGGGTGGAGCAGACAGCTACAGGCAGTAACAGCTTTAGCCACCTGATGATAATTCACTGCTACGTACCTGACAAAGCCGCTGGCCCCTCGGAGCAGCCAGGGTGGTGGTGGTCCCCTCTGAAAGCAAGCACCAGTGGAGGATGAGTGGTTTGTCTCTCTCCGGCCAAGGATCAACTTGTCCCTTATTGGCCAATCTGCTCCAGGCTTCAAAAAGGACAGCAATTTGGGGAAGAATTCGCAGGAGAAGGGAGATTTAAGCCCTACACAGATGTTGAGCCCTTGCTTTAAGCACAAACTCAACCCTGAACATATGTCCTCTTATGCTATAATTCAGTGTTTTGGTGGGTTTCCCATACTAACTAGAAAAAAAATAAATAATGTTTATTCATCTGTATCCACTCATCAATTGAGAAGGCCCAATAAGCATCTTCTAGAGATGCATATTTTCTAATATTTCTACTATAACTCCACAGGTTATTTAAATTATTACTAGGCTACTTAAAACAACTACTTCAGTAGGGGCTTTTTTCCTCAATTTGCATTTGCCTCTCCCCTCCAAAAAAAATAAAATAAAATTAAATTAAATGAGGAAGGAAACTTTTTTAGGAGGAAAATCTCCAAATAGAATAAGGATATGGAAATATAGGGAACTTGGACACAAGCAGTAAAAATCTCAGCACACTGAACTCAAATTCTACTCCTTAAAGAGTTCCTGATCTGTTTGTCTGAGGACACAATACTGAGGACAATATTATTTATAACACATAATAAAAGCACATCTTTAGGTCCTTTTAAAAAGTTAGTGATATTGATCTTAGGTTCTTTATACTAGACAATATCTGTTACTTCCCTAAACATTTACTGGATTGCAGCTAAATTTATTTTTTCATATAAAATAAAAGTGTGTCTAGCACAATTTTTTTTTTTATAATGCCATATTAAATCAGTCCAGAGACATCAACAACAGAACAGTAAATATTTAAGATTACATCTTCTTTCCTACATTATTCTTTTTCTTCTCTATCAGATCCACTGTCCAATAACTCAGTTCCTCCTTTTATTCTCACTCTTGAAACACTCTCAGCATCTCAGTTGCACTAAGATCATCAGATTTCATTGGAAAGATGAGCAAACATAAAAAGGCTGAGAGAGTGCTTAGGGCATGATCCAAAGTTACTGGGGTCAACAAGAAACACAGTCTTCCATTAGACCAGCTCAATATTAAGCTCCAAATATTTATTGTCACTTCTAGGGATCATGTGCCAGAGTTTTCAATAATAGTCATTACAATGAAGTGTTTATTGGAAAATAGCAACAGTAAATGAATGAAAATATGTCCAGATAGAAAATCTAATATTCATAACCATTCTCCTATCTAGGGATTGCTAGAAGAGCAAAACAAGTATTTCTTTTCCATTTCTCCACCTAAGAAAAAAAGACACAAAAGGCTTCAAACAAAGCTCAGGGGAAGTGTTAGGAAAGGGACACCATCTAGAAGAGCCAGGATAATCCTGCAATTATTATTCTGATCTGGAATTCCCAGAAGGTTGACAGCTACCTTGCAAGAAACACCGGTGAACATTAGGCAATCACACACTTACTACAAAATAATAATAATAATAATAACAATAACAATAACCCTCAATCAAGCAGTTATGCTTGGACACGATGGCACAAGAAAAATGCTAGCTGCCATCCACAAATATTTCTCCAGGGAAAGCTTTTGTCTTTGTGTGTCTCTGATCATCTGTTGGGTCAAGCAGGAGGTTGTGTTGGTTGGTCAGTTGGCTGGGTTTTTGGTTATGGGCTCCTGCTGCTGTTTTGTTTCTCCTAGATCATGGAGTTGCCTTGTTTGAAATTCTGATGCAAACCACAGCACTAAGGCAGAACTCAACATTTCAGGGATCTGCCTTTAGCCATAATTATAGGCTCACCTTTGTGCTCTGGACTTTCAAGGGTGGCAGCTGCTATAAATTACCGCAGGTAGAAAAAAACCTTACAAAACAACTGCAGCATTCTTGAAGGGGCACCAAACAAGCTACAAGTTTGTCCACTGGCATTTTCCTCCTGCGTAACTCAGGCCAGGAGGTCAAAACAATGGCTGACTAACAAGACAGCACACAGGGAAAAGGTTACCATTAATAATGCAACAGAAGAGCACTGTGTGGACAAGCAATGTAGCAAAAACGTACCAAGACAACCAGTAGGATACAGGGGTCATGCAAGAAATGACTTGATGCTAGTCAGAGAAACGATTTTCTGAAAAGGGTGTGATGTTGTTAGTTAAACACCCTTCCAAGTGTTCAGTAACTTCTGCTCCATATGTAGCTCCTTCAGAGCTAGAAAATAAAGATTTACTAATGTTCTTCCTTTATTATTCACGTAAGTCAGCGCTTTGATGATCTTGCTAGGTGACTTTACTTCAGGACCCCTGGCTTGTGCAGTCGAAACAGACAACTCAAGAAAAATGAGAAGAGAAAAGGAAGGGAAGCATGTAAATGGTGCAGTTCAGGCAGATCTGGAGTAGAGGATTCCCTGCCCATGGCAATAGCAGCCCAAGCACTGGCAGTTCAGTCAAAGGATGCCACCCATCCCATGCAGTTTCTCCAGTCTACACACTAATTCAGTCTTTGGTCTAATAGACAGATACTGATACTACCCAAAAGATTCAAGAAGGATTTCTGAAGGAAGATATCATCCACTAAGTCAGCACCAGACGTAGCTGAGAAAAGACACCATGTCCTACAATTTCCAGACCTGTGAAGAACTGAGTCCTGCAAAAAAAACATACAACTTCACAACAGCATTCTCATAAGCTATATTGGCACATAACAACTTTGCATCTAGTTTGGATATAGCCTGCATGTCTAGGTTTCCTTTCAACTAACACTGGGGTGCACACCTTGGTAGTGGAAAGTCAAAAGCACCATAAGCAAGCAGTACAGGCTGAAAAAAATAAATGTCGTCTTCTCCAAATATCACTGCACTTCAAACCCAATGTGGCAGAGACTTGGAAGTTACCACTTGAATGGTGTAGATTCCTGACTTCCAAAACAAATTCCAAAACAAATTAGCAGCCTTCTGAAAAAGAAATGCCTTCCTACAAGACACATGTAATTTTAAGGTTCCAGGAACACACAATGCCAGGCACTAGTGAACTGCAAACCTGTTCCATTTTCTTTAAGCTAAGGATTCTCTGACTCTTCTTTTGCAGTACTGTAAATTAGGAATAACTTTAGTGAATTCCCCGGAGTTACAGCAGTCTAAGGCTTATGTAAATGGGAAGAGACTCATTCTGTCTATGCTCTTACAAACTACAAGCAGGGCAAAGAGTTTACATAATGGGTTTATAAACAAAAGCCCTGCATATCTATAATCCACGACCAGAAAATGGATCTATCCTGCATAAAAAAAAGGAACAATAGGCCACCTTACAACCCCTTGTATGAATAATAAATGTGAAGTGCAAGCTAGTGATTGATATGAAGGAATTACAAGATGAAATGAGAACATTGTTTTCCTTTCTTACAATAGTTTTGGGAGTGGTTTTGTAGTTTAATTGTATGCAGACAGTTCTTCCAGACAAGATGGTGGGTGTGTGTGAGAAGATCAAGACAGCGTGTAGGTAAGTTGTCTGTTTAGTAACCTTTACTGCTAAACAACCCCACCTCCTACCAATACCAAAAAGGAAAGCTGTTTCAGAACTGTCTTTTGCCTGCTTAACAAAATGTACTTGCAAAGAGGCTTTCAGTCACTGTTTCCAAGTACAACACAATAAAAATTATTTCAGAACTGCTCTTGGTGAGGTAAGTGGGAAAAACAGGCTCAGCAGGGCATCCTTCCCTTGTGAGCTCTATACAAGTAAGGGAGATAACTAAAGGTTCAGTTTCCTAATACTCTTCCTACTTCTGAACCCGGTCTCATGATTTCAGCCCATCCTCATTGCAGGCTACTGAACTAAAGACTTAATGAGACTGAGTGGGGCTTACTGAACATAGCTAAACGTTACCTATTTCATCAAGCACTAATATATATGTTGTGTTAGGTCAGAAGCCTATCCTGGCCCTAACTGAAAGAACAAACCAACTTTGGCCACTGCCGTGTGCCTGAGGTGTAAGAATGAAAGCAGAAGAGAGGAACAATGCACAGCTTTTTAAAAATAAACGAGGAACAATTACACTTATTTTAAGGATATTACCAGAAATGGTAACAAATTAACATGAATGTGACAAGATGCACGAATCAGTAAACTGTTTTGCTGCTTTATCTGCAACATCCCCCAGTCGATACACAGAACAAGCCTTCCTGCATTTCGTATTACTTCTTTCTTCTCTGAAATGTCAAATATTTCCCTCAGAAGCACAAGGACCATACTACAGAGACTGATGAGGAGACAGATTTATGCTCATATCCCAACTGATTCATTTCTAGAAAAATCAAGCCACATCCTGAGACCTTCAGAACCTCCAACAGTCTACATGCTTCATTGGTTTTATACATAGCCCTAAAACCACTGCATGTTTAAAGCCACAAAATCAAAATCATCTGGACTAAGCGCTCTCAACTGATGGTGCTCCCACGGCACTCCCTCTTCTGACAACGTAGTATCTGAGGAGAAAAGATGGAGAAAGAGATGGTGCCAGCCAAGAATCTAGACAACACTAATACACCACCCTTCAAGGAGAAGGAATAGTTTTGCATAAAGCTGAGTCTCCTATCCGTGTGGATATCTAATCTCTATATCAGAGACATACTAATGAGAACAAATGAAAGTAAAAATTCCTACCTCAGGGTTAGAAATCCAAAGCAATGGTAAAGCCAAGGTGTAGGCAAGTAAAAGTAGTTTTCTGTGACTTAAAGACACTGCATCCAAGTCACTGCAAACCTGACAATTCTGATTTTGGATTAGCACGCTCTTTTCATCCTTTATTTAATGAATCCATGAATTCAAGCTAGCATTAAAGCACACTATTCCTGTCTAGAGTGCTCTGTTACACCACCACATTTTATTCACACCACTGAATAATGGAAGTGACAGAAATAAAAGTTTATCTGAGCATAAACAAGGAGATGATATGGCACCAATTTGTGTGGTAATTCTAATGAGGTCAGTTGTCCATTTCTTCTTTCCATACAAAGTGATGCCCTTAAAAGGCAAGAAAAAGAGATGCAGAGAGGATGAGACATAGGATGAGTGCTGAAATACTTACTTTAAAGCACCTAATCCCAAAAAGAGCGTGACAGAATAGGAAGAAGGCCTTCACTCCTTCACAAACTCACATCTCTGCAAGCTGATGCGAGCATTCCCTGATCCCCAGCAGAGAACAGCTGGGGATCAGGGAGTAGTGGGGGTAACTGGGGAAAGTTTTGATTCACATGGCAGCAGCCCTTAGGGCACTTCAGAAAGGAGGAGGGCAGGCCAGGAACAGCCTCGGCTGCCATCCTGACACACATCTTTGAGGATTAAGCCTTCATCTGAACTAAAGTAAAACTCCACCAGCACCAGCTTCTCTAAAACTTCCAGCAGTGACTGATGGCACCCAGACAACCTTCACTAGCAGCAGTGCTGCACATCTGCCATCACGGTCCTTCCTCCCAGATATGAGGGCTCATTTCCTCTCCTCTGTCCACCATCAACCAAACTGGAACAAAACTCTTGTAAAACAGTGGATTCCATAAGAAAGGAGCAACTGAAGCGAGGATGAGTTCAAAGGAAACAAATGTTTATTATAGAAGGAGGTACTACAGAAGGAGTTACCATCTCTCCCCTTTATCAAAGGGAGAAGACACTGCTCATTTTGCAATCATCTCAGCAGGGACAGGCTCTGAAGAAAATCCAACTCCTGCCCCTTCCAGTCCACTGCTCCCCTCTCATTCATTCCTGCTCAAGTTTACAAACTGGTGTAAGAGAGATAAGGAACAGAAGAGACCGTATCACGCTCACTGCTGTTTTACACAATAGCCAGCCCTGACTCAGCCAAGGCTCCTGCAAACCTCACACTTCAGCAAGAATTTTCTCTGAAAGGGAAGTAACTTTGCATAAGCAACTGATCAAAGAGACACGCCAAGTTATTGTTCCCATGACACCTCTTTTTGTTAAGGTGACCTCCAAGTGAAACCTGAGAAAGGTGATCAGAACACCCAGCACACTGCTGAGCGTCGAACTGTTCAGAATCTAAATGCATTTGTTTAATATCTGAAAGATTACCTTGCTTTATAACGCGGGAACAATCAGAGGATCAGAGTAATTGTTTCTCAAGCGCAGGCACTTTTTGTTCCTGTAATCTACCAACCAGGAGGAGCATCCAACCTGCACAACAAACAGAGCAGATTAAATGGTTAGCTGTCACACACAAGATAAAAGGGAGAAGTAATTTCTGTGACTCCAGTTGTACAGGCTGAATTCAGACCCAGAACACAAACAGTCTTGCCAGTGCCTGGCATTATAAATTCATTAGTTAGCCTTTGCCCTTCCTGAAACAATCCCCTTCCTCAAATGCCTTTTACAAATATTTTTCTCATGATGGATCCCTTTGTCTTGTGGTGTCTGACAATGAGAAGAAATTAAGTTTGTATTTTCAAGCTTTTCCCTGCAGAGCAGCTGAGACGAAAGATCTAAAACATGCCCTCCTCTTTTCCTAATAAAAAACGAGGGTCTCCCCTGCAAAAGTCAAGGCTTCCAGAAAACTGCAAAGGTCTCAGATGAAATGTTGGCATTCATCAACAACTCGGATACTTCTCTGGCGTGGTGGAGAGAAACTAGGGGTGAAGCTAATTTTGACACAAGAGTACCATTATGAATGCCATTTACAATAAGCATTAAATTAGCTTATAGTTTTGTAAAGTTTTTATATGGAGCCATGACACCATTAACACACAAGAAAGTGAATTTTACATATGATAGAGAGAAAGTGAAGAACTGTAGAGAACTGCATCTTCAAAAAATAGTCTGGCATAAGCCAGGCAGAACCAGCCAGAACAGATTTCTGTACCAAACCAGCTGCCTCTAATGCAAGCATAAACTACTAGGTTCACTCCTGGCACAAAGGGTGAAAATGTGGCCTGATATAGTATTTCAGTAGAGTTGTCTGATGTACAGGGTTTTTTTTAAAAAAGGGAAAAAAATGATAATTCTACAGCTCGCAAATTAACAGGCAAGGAAGTTTTGATTATCATTACTTGAAACTAAAAGTATAGAGCATTCTTGCTTTCCCCTCCTCTCGATAGAAAATTTCAGTCGTCTGTAATCCCAACTCTGTCTCCTGTTTTGTGAATATAGTTCATATCTGGAGGGTACCCTAAACTTCAGAACTTTTCTGAACCTATACTTTGCAGCTGAACAAACCCAAAATCATGTAGAAAATTTTGCCCACACAAACACATAATAAAGAAATATAAAATTTGTAGAACAAACTCGTAGGATTTTGTTTGGACCCAAGACAGTTTTAATGCATTAAAGAGAGCAAAGAAGCAGCACATCATTACAAAACAGCGCAAGCTGAGGCAGTTGTGTTTGAAAATTTCAATTTCATATTAAATTCTAGGGGAAACTATTTGTTTACCTATTTAGATGACCTCATTTCTCCCAAAATCAGTGTTGTAAGATCCTTCCTCCTCTACTCCCCTCTCCCGTACTAGTGAAAGAAAGCAGCTTATGAAATATGGGTGGACAACACCCAACAAAAGTGTCAGTAACTGTAGAGAAATGCATTATTCCCCTGTCATAGGGGATATAGCTACATCTGGTACCACCACATAACTTCCTGGACTTCCTTTAGCCTCGATGAAAGGAAGCCAGGCAGAGGTCAGAAGGAACTGAAAACAGGTCAGGGAAATCACATGTAGAAAAAATACATGCTTCTCCTCTCTGACTACACGGGGAGTTTAGGGGGACTGCCTCTGATTCAGGCATCAACCCCAGAGACATCTGAAGTCAGGCGAGATGAATCCTAGCACGAGTGGTTTCCTGAGAGCACCTGTACACACTCCATAAGCAGAGATCTCATCTGACTGAGAGGAGGGACAGATAAGGGGCTGAACCTCACCAGATGGTGCTGATGGAATCTGGGACTTCTCTGATACAGTCATAAATGGGCAGATGGAGAATACAAAAGAAAAGAAAAAAAAAATCCAAATAACTAGAGAGAATAGTCTTGCTGAAAGCTCCTAGCTACTTGTCAGCTACCATTTGACTCAGAAGATCACTCCAATTTTTTTTCAAGAAATACTATATTATATTTACATTATATTCAGATTTTGGAAGGACAGGTTCCATTAGTAATCAAGTTTCTTTCACTTGTTCTCCAGCTAAGATATCTTCCCTCCATAAATCTATGTTTATTATTTATCTCCATTTTTCAAGTCAAAGCCAGTCCAAACGTGTCATTGAAATTCCATGTCTTTATTTTAAATGAAGGATATGTGTGATATATATAATTTTTAATGAGATTTAGACTAAACTGTGTCTATAGAATAATTTCACATAACTTGATACCCAACCAGGAACGTAGAAGATACCTCAAATGATATCTAAACAATGCACTTCAAACTCTAAAGTATATATAGTTCATAAATCGTGAGTAGCTACTAAACTGTTATACACATGTTTTTGCAGGATGAGAACTTTATAAATAAAGAGAGCAGTGATTTTATTCTCCTAAGGATTTGTTAAAAAAAACCCCAACCCTAAACACTACATAATAAGATAATATTCAAGAACTTCATATTATTCTAAGCTATTCAGAACCCAGGTTTCTGAGAGAATACAGAATGCTTCGCATTTGTTTTAATCACCACTACCAATTTAACTTCCTAATAATTTGCCATGATGAAAAGGAGAGTAATTAAAGACAACCTTTAATACTGGGAGAGAAGAGAAAATTCAGCAAAAGGCAAGCATTCTGTATGAACACTAAAAGAAAAAAAAAAAAAAAGATGAACTTTTTTCTATTTTAATTAAAAGTTTTTTGCTTTTTCCTTAAAAAAAAAAAAGTGAAAGAAAAGAAAAATACTTTGAAAACTTATTATTCTAACTATAGTTAGTTATAATCAAAAGCAATCCAAAATCAAAAACTAGTATTTGGCAAACTGCATTTTAGGTAGTGACTGTTCAGCTGGAATTTTTTCATACATAAAATTAAGCCCCCTAAATTAACAATAGAACGCATTTTCTTGATTTGCCTAGAGGGAAAATTAGTTAATAGCTCCAGTCCAGTCTTTGCTGTGATCTCGTTATAAATTCCTGGATGAGAAAATGATTGTTGTGTTCCTGTTTTTCCCTGTCTTAGGGAATTTATCTCCTGTTGGTGCTGCTGTTACCTGCTGGAATGGTTTTCAGAGGTGTGGTACGTGTACCACCACGCACACATCTGGCAGCGGTGTGACACGTGGGATAGGTATTTCCTACTCTGTTCCTTCTTCACTATAAAAGATCTGTAAATAGGGTTTGTTCCCATGCTATGAATTATGTGTTTGAGAAAACCAAGAAGTTGGACTGGAGGTTTGGGATGGCCCTAAATCACTTTTAAAAGGAAATTCTCTAATTTACAAGACTACTGATGGGACTGTCCAACTTCCCATTTCAATTTTGTGAAATTCCCACCTTAGTCTCATGCTTCGGGCTGCACCCCCTCACTGCAACACAGCCTCCCATTTCCTCCCTCACCAAATGAGAGGATGTATAAATCTCATCTTCGCACATTAAATCTTCCAGCTATTTTATCTTCACCAAGACATGACTCTATTTTCAGTCAGTCAAAACACATTTTTTCCTAATGAAGACCCGGCCCTCTGAGAAATGAGGCCGAAATTTGCCCATCGCAGGTGTCATTCACTCAGCTACTCAGCACATACCATCGCCCGAGACAGGTCCAGGTCATGAAGGAGAAGTACAGAGAGAGCAGCCTATGAGTGCCAATTAGTGTTCAGATTCAAGCTGACTCAGCTTCAGCGGTGAGAGGCAGTCCAAATTTTTTGTGTACCAGCAATTTTCTGCTTTCTTCTGCCTAACCTCTAGTTATTACCGTGCTTCTCTATAGCTAAGGTATTTTTTTCCTCCTCAACTGCAAATATAGCTACCACTTCCTTAGGCTTCTGCCTTTCCTTATTTTTTGTTTTACAGGCTAATGATCTGTCAACTAATATTAAATTATTTGCTCTCCTAATTGCCTGTTTTCAAATAATGGATTGTGGAGTAAGGTAGCTACCTTAGCACTTTCCTTGTATATCTCTAAAAAAGAAAGAATTGATACATTCGAAATGAAAGGCTCAAACCCCAAGAGAATGCTAGTCCTACTTGTTACTCACCAAAATATTTCATCCACAACATTAAAATATTTTACAAAATTTCTGTAATATCTGTATTTTCATCCCCTTCTGGTGTCAGCTAGTTTTATTCCAAAGCCTGTGAGATTTTTCTCATTTTCAGATCAGACATTGAAAGCATCCTGAAAACTTAATACCACCATAATGCTGTATTTTGAAACAAACAGGAAAAAAAATACGATTGAATCCTCTGCTATTTTTTCCACCTTATAAGAATTCTTTCCATATGCCAATTAAAAAAACCCAAAATATATCCAAACCGCAGACAGCTGACCAGGTTACCACTTTGAGATCAGTTCTGCTGTATCTGCTACACAGATAATATACTCAAGAACTAAAACTTTCCAAGAGTTGAAGAGGCTCAGCTGATGAAGCTGTCGCTGAACAGCAAGGAAATGCAGAAAGCATTGGTGTCAATGGGATACACACATGGAGGAAACAAGGTCCCCTACCTGGCTCCTCCACATTCTGTCATTATTTTTCTTGGATGGATTTTTGGTGATATTTTCCTCAACTCTTCCTGGACTCTACAATGAATCAATTACACTAGTGGGAGCACTCTGGTTACCCTGAACCTCTGAACAGACTGAAGGTGGAAAAAGACATGGAAAAACACTGACTAAAGACCTGTTGGCAGCTCAATAGAGACACATTGGAGGCAGTCAAATAAAGCTCCTCTCTTTCAGACCTTTCAGATTCACAAAACAAATTTGCTCCAACACTCCACTGAGAGCTTCATCCTCATTTCACAGACGTACTGCAGACAAAAAAAAAAAAAAAAAGAATGCATGGGCTTGGAAAATAGAAAAATGAAACCTTGCCTTGTCACAGGGCACTTGCAGAGGCACTGAAAAAATGGTGTAACGTCAGTAATAGTAAAGCTGTGGCACTAAATCCGTTCACAACAGTATTCCTTTCTTTTTGCTCAGCCTTTATCTCTGAACTCATGTGCTTTATCAAGTGAGCCAGCTCAACAGAGAAGAAAAATCAAGATTATATGACCCTGAATTAAACCCAGTAACATCAGCTATTTATTATTTCCTCAAGAAGATAATCAAATTTTGTAAAAACTTTTCACAGATTATTAGGACGGAATGATAGTTCTACCAAAATTATCTTCCTTGGTAAAAAATAAAACTCACTTTAACAGCTAATATGACAGATATATTAGTGCAGAACATTGCTTAGCTTTCAACCATTTCTTTTAATTGTTCTATTCTAAAAAAATCTCAGTAAAGTTTCAAAGGATCCTCAAAGCTCTTAGCAATGTGTGACATTAAACACAGAAATCCTAGGAAGATTTCAGCTATGCCTAATATTCATTTCTCGTGGTAGGCAGAAAAAAACCCCAACAAAATAACCAAGCTACACCTTAGGACAATGTAGGTGGCTGAAAACATTTAATAACTAAAAAACAAAAAATGAAAATAATTTCCACATTAAAAAACATAGATAAAAGATAACCTTAAATTTCCTTTTGAATAAGTTAATTACTAACAAAAATACCTGTATCTGTCAACAATTAACAGCAACTGAATATACCTTCTCAAAAACTTAATAACAAGATACTTCATCTCTAACCTAATGACATAATCAAGAGATGGTGGAGAAACACTTGCATAAAACAGCCATTTTGTCCTTGAATCCACAAGCATGACAGATGACCACCAATACAGACCATCTAATAGTGTCCACCTAATACCAGGCCAGGGTTTGTCATCTGCAAAGAAAGCAAATGCCTCTATTGCTCTTTCATTAACATTTCAATTTCGCAATTTTTCTATTTTTGTTTTGTTGTTTTGGGGTTTTTTTTTTGCTTGGGTTTTGCTTGTTTTGGTTGGCTGGTTGGTTTTTCTAATTGTTTGTTGAGTTTGTTCTACATGCTTGTAATTGAGGACATTAAGATCTGACTGTAGTTGCCAACAGCACTGTTGGCCTCTTTCCATTAATTTTGTGGGAGGGCATGTCACACAGACATCCATCGCTATATGTTCACATACCCAGCAGCACATAGCACTTTCCTAATGAAGGAAAGTGATCTATAGTCATATCTCATGACTTCAGTCTGAATCACGGACTTATGACTGCTCCACAGTACCTACTGTGAGTAAAACTGTTAGTGAAAAATAGCCACATATTATTAGACAATGCCTCGTTCACATGCTTAGACTCATGTTTTCCAAGTGACTAACAATAAAACCGGATAGATCCTAATACTAAGATTTAAAATGTTATCTATTAAACTTAAAAAAGCACCTCGCATCCTGTTAGAAGCTCCAAATTTGCTGTAGTTATGGGAAGGTCACAAAATCAGAGGTGCCAACAGGAAAATAGGTTCCCTGTCCATCACCTCCAACTACCTTTAGTTTTGGGTATTTTTTTTCATAGATTTCTTCCCTCCACACAAGCATTCTAGTCCAGACTCTACACAGGTCATCGGGATCACTCTTTTAGAGCACATTTGGAGCACCTCTCTTCAAGGCAAGGCTGACAGACCTGTGTCTGTTTAGCCTGGAGAAGACTGAGAGGGCATCTTGTGGATACTGATCAATATCTAAAGGGCAGGGGCCAAGAGGATGGGACCACTCTCTTTTCAGTGCTGCCCAGCAACAAGACAAAGGGCAATGGACACAAACTAGAACGCAAGCAGCTCCTCCTAATTATAATGAAAAACTTCTTTCTTGTAAGGGTGAAGGAGCACTGGAACAGGCTGCCCAGAGAGGTTGTGGAGTCTCCTTCTCTGGAGAGATTCTAATCCCAGCCAGACATGTTCCTGTGCAATCTGCCCTAGGTGAACTTGTTTTGGCAAGGAAGGGTGGACTAGATGATCTCTAAAAATCCCTTCCAACCCCTACCATTCTATGATATCCTTCTAAGAAGGCAAGAGCTTGAAAAGATAGTTTTTTAAGACAGAGGCAGGTACAGCACAAAGGCAATAGCTAAAAATGATACTAAAAATTAATTCCAGTCCAGCCTCAGTGAATGGGGTATGTGAATGGCAGTAGGGCCACCACTCTCTGCCCCTATATTTTTACAACAGTTTCTCAAGTCACTCCATCCTTTCCCTGGGAACCAAAGCCAGATGTAATGCTGGTTTTACTGCCACGGAGAACAATAAAAAAAAAGAGATACCATTACTCTTTAATTTAAGGTTTATGACACAGAAAATTTTAATGGAAGTTAAATTAGCTATTGACATTTATCACAATAATTTGTTCTGTAGTCTCTGACCTGTAAGACACTAACAGGGTAATAAAGGCTTCGAGCTGGGAGAAGTAGTCAGCTATCAAGACACAAGTAACTAGCCTGTCAAACGTGACACTTCTTGTTTTGCAAAGAAAATACAATGGTGGCTACTTTACCTTTGAAATCTGTTACACACAAGCAAACACACAAACTTTCATACCCATTCATCTCACAAATATATGCAAAATGAGGGCCTGAAAAGTCTTTTTAGACGAATAAAGGTAAATTGCTATTGCTCATCATGGCAAAACAGCCAGCATGAGTGACATCTGCATGAGAAAAATGCTTAAAAACTTTAAAGGTGATTTACAGATGTAAGCTAAGATGTAAAATACTTACCATATGAATTAATTAGCTTTTAAATTAATTTTAAGCAGGGTAATATGAAGGAGATCTGAGACAGTAAGAGAGAGAGTCTTTCTGACATAATGGTTTACGTGAAAAACCGGAATAATGTGGCTTTCCTTTCAAAATAATTGTTAACACTAGCTACTAATAACACATTGCAGGCAGGAAGCTCTAACTTCATCCAATGTAATTTCACTGAATTTTGCATCATGGGTAGGTAATTGTAAATGCATTTTTTAAAAAATATTAATAAAAGGATAATACCACAGCATATAACTCCTAAAAGGCTCCATTCTGGAATTCTCTAATTAAAATGTTGGTATCATATCAACATGACAGAGCTTGTGCAGCCCAGGAGCAAAAACATGCTAATAAATATTCTCCTCTTACCATACAACCCCTGTGGCTTTGCATTCCTCCAGGAAGCCTCATCTAATAGCATGGCTCTACTCAGGACTTTATACCTTGATCCTTGCCCAAAACTCTTCTGTAAAAGTGTGGTCCCACTAAAGCCATCACTGTAAACTGGTTTGAACATCACGAGGCAGGATGAGTATGGCATGCCAAGCCAAGTGTTAGCTGACTTTTTCACAAGAACATTTTCCCAAAGGACGGAGGCAAAAAAAAAAAAAAAAAAAAGAGACAGATTTTACCACTAAATCCCATGTTTAGGCACCAAGCAGTATTTATTTACATATACTTTTTCCTAATTATACATTGTGTGAAGAGGGTGGACTGATGAAGCCAATCGTACAGGCATTAATTAGACCAAATTCTACTGAATTTAAGAGAAGTTTTGCCTCCGAGAACTCGAGGCTCAGATATTTCTTCCTGCACCCAGCAGTTAATCATTCTTTTTCCCTTGAAGCCTGATTAATTGCTCATATAATGTAACTTTTTTCCTGGTTTGTGTAACTGGACTCCTTTTCATGTGTGTCTCGTCGGTTTTATTACCTAACTGAGCTATTGGCAACAGCATCATCCTGCCTCAGCAGTTTCTATAGACTGAATAAATGTTGCATGAAAATGTGTTTCTCTTTATCTGTTTTAAATTTGTTGCTTTTTAATTTCAATATTCCTTTGTTCTTTTGTTATGAGAAAGAGTAAAAGTGAAGCATTTGATTGAGCTTCTCCATACCAGTTCATCTTTCATACACTGCTAACATCTTTTACTGTGTCCTCCTTACTTAACTAGGTCAGGCAAGCCTTATAAATATCTCTTTGCTTGGTAGCCCCTCTGCCTCTAATAACTTCCATTGCCCTCTAAATCTCTTCTATTCCTGCCATGTCCTTCTACTGTAATGCAACCAGATCTGAATGTAGTGTTCAAGGTTAGGAGGAAGATACATTTCTGTTTAGATAACACCAATATTTCCTGTGTTGTTTTGTGTCACTGTCCATCCCACGACTTCACTTGCTCCTGCAAACCCTGTCCCCATCCCCACTGAAGTGACCCCAGGTGCCTCATAACCCTGTGCCACACTCCCACAAGTCAACATATTTCAGTGATTTCAGTCGAGAGATGAAAACTTTGCAACAAAACAGTCCAGCTTAGACTGTCTTCTACAGCTGGTGTTTCACCACCCCACCCACAGAGAGCCCACGGCTCTGGCTGTGGTCCCTGAGCATCACCATACAAAGAATGGCAATTACTTTGCCCTAGAGGCACTGCAAACCCAGACCCTGCCCGGGCAAGCATGTCTTCACACAAATTAAGTTACATACGTGGCCAGAAACCTGCTAAGGTGAGGTCATATTTGTTTCCATTCCACTATTTTGAGCTACCTGTTCCGATGCTTGGTACGTGGCATCTGATCTATTTGCATCACTTCTTACGGTACTGGTTTATTTCTATTGTGTGGGTGTCTGTTTCTCTGAACATATAGGTTACCTTTTTTACACTAACAAAGCAGAAACATTACTTGTGGCTACAGCTTCTCTGACAAATTATTTATCGCCCTCAAGAGCTTGTTTGCTTTGGGTATGGGGGGAAAAGGGTTGTTTGCCTAATGAAGGAGCAGCCTCTGATCATAGCAGTAGGTTTCAACATAGATTTATATAAAAAAATTTCCAATACTCTGATAGCATTGAAAAATGCACAAGTATTTATAATTTTTCTTAGGAGTGCTTACTTTTACATTAAGACACTGTCTTCTCAAGGTGCTCAAATTTTTTAGTTGTTTTTTGATTCCTATCTTGTTTCCTATAGCGTGGCAGACTAATTAATACAGGAATATCTTTAGTATGCTGTGTTTAATGCCTCTGCTAAACAGAAGAGGATACCGTATTTATATTCAGCACACCACTGCCCTTAAACCTGCTCCAGAGTTTAAGGAATATGCCAAAGGGTCAGTAAGGCCTGTCTCACATTGACCTCTAGCACTGAACCCAGCGCTACAGTTGAGGATGGAAATGATGGCAGCAGCAGCAGCTGTCCCCCGGTCCACCCACTAGATTCATGGCTGGTCTCATCTAGGACATGCAGACTCAAAATTCCTTGAGACTAGCCAGTTCTCAAAATGCCCAGAACATTTTCTAAGCAGTATTACAATAAGACCAATACGTACAAATATATATTTTTAATATTTAAAACTTTTATTATTATTATTATTATTTTTTTATTCCTCACTTCAGGAAGGGATTTGAGGAGATTACTCTGGAATTTTTGCTCATCAATAACTCAAAAGCAGTTAAATCACTGCATTGCAGACACACCATCATACATCTCTGAGATCCCACAGCTGGAGATGATCAGATGTTCATCACCTGGTGACAGATTATTTGCAAAAGCAAGACCTTAGCTATGGAGCAATCTACCCAGAGAGATCACACTTCACACTATTGCACTTCATCCTCAGAGACCAAAACCCACACATCATTTTTGAGGAAACCTTCCCTCGAAATAGCAAGCTGAATATAATGAGAGGGGGAAAAAAAATAAATATAAAAATAGAGAGAGAGAAAAGAAGGTGCAAAGTCATTGACCTCATTCCATTATTACCTCTCATGGCCCATCCTCCCATCTAGTTTTGTAAAGCCTTTCAAATGCTTCAGTGAAAAATTCTTTTGAAATAGCATGGACTGGATTAGATTTGTAATATGCAATGAGAAATCAAAAGTAGATACCTGAAGAGAAGAAAATGCAACCTGACACAGGTGCCCAGTAGTTGCCTGAGGCGTGAGGGGATATATAATTGGGCCAGTAAGGCAACAGCTAAACCCCTCCATTAGGATGGGATGTGGATTGCTTACCACACCAAATAGATGTTTTTATTTCTTTCCTATGCCCTCACTTCCCTCTGGTTTCAGGGATAGGAAGTCAAGGCACTTTGGGAATGAGCAGTGGCCAGATCAGCCACGTGCACGGTCAGGAAAGAGACAGGGATTTCAGAGTGCACTGAGGATCCACCCTTTAAAGGTTTTGCCCCCTACTCCTTTAGATTACTTAAAGTTTTGGATGAGCCCAAGGTACTTGGTGGGTACAGTTAGGTATGTGTCTAAGGCTATAGATCTCCAGCAAAAAAAGGATGAACAGTCCCATTAGAAGCAGCTCAGTGAGCTAGGACCAGGGTAAAGAGGAAGCGAAGAACCAGCAGGCAGGTGTGTACAGGGCCACTGCCTTTACAGAAAAAGGACTGCAATGAAAAGCAACATTTTCTGCCTTCTTCAGAGATGGTGAAGAGTGAAGCTAAGCCATTAATAAAAGAACTGGTGGAATTGTTTGTTTGTTTTACTACTTTTTATTGCTATTACGCAGAACTCTTCCACTACCTGTTGTTCTGGAAATATCCTCAGATTATTTTTTAACGATTTTGTTTTGAAATACAAGAGAAACTTTTTCAACTCACAGAGCCTATTTTCTTTTGGAAAAAACAAGACGTGTGTTGACCGGGCATAGGAACGAAACAGAATTCTTTTTGTAGTTCTCTACCTGCTGACTGTTGCTGGTTTTATTTCATAAATATTCACAGTCCACTGAAGTCCTCTTTGTAGATCTGAGAGAGGAATTCTGGGGTTTGTGTAAGGAAAAAAAAAAAGGGTTTGGATAGTACTAAGAACAGAAGAAGCCTACCAGAGCTGCTGTCTACTGCAGCTGTCCTCTTCATTTTTGTTTCTGGAAAAGAAAACAAGAAAAAATATTTGCCTTTTGTGGAAATAAACATATAGTTGCCATCCAGGAGCAAACAGGTATGGAAGTGATGAAACCTGGCTTTCTGCAGCAGGTTCATGCTGTATTGCATTACAGACATCCAGGCAAGTGCCAAGAAACTTGGGGCACCAAATGACACAGCAAGAGCTGCACAGAGGCTTCCTTAAAAACATATGAGCACAGTGCCTATAATTCTTCAAGGGAACTCAGCTGACGGGTGCACTGCACCAGGTAGCTACTTCCTAGAGAAGTGATGGTGGGAGAAGCTGTCCCAGCACGATTTACCAGGCAGTGTGACTGTTCCCACCAGTGTCACTATGGGACCTCCATCGCTGGCTTCAGTGGCAGACAGTTTAGGCCAGTACTTGCAGATTTTAATCAGCCCACCCTATAGACACAAACCTTTATGACCAAACACTCCCAACATGAGCAAATAAGAACTTAAAAAGAAATAGAAAAAGGGAAGAACAGCTCCAACTCAGCCACACTGTGGGTAGCAACAAGCAGGTACGACGTTTGTTTGAACAAACAATTGCAGTCATTTGAAAGACAAGATTTCACGTTGACTGTCAGGCGTATTACATCTCCCCTATAGTGCAGGCACTGGGAATACCCTCCAAATTGCTTTATTCACCATCAAGAAGAGGAACTCACAGCTTGTCCCTGGGCTGGTTGCCATGTCAGAGATGCTGGGCAGGACAATCAGAAATTAGAGTTCACAATACACAGATAAAGCAAAAGAGAAAGCCAGCTCAGGAATCCAGAAGAGACAAAGTCCACTAAATGTTCTCTGCTACTTGAATGTCACAAAAACATACAACCTAAAGAGATAAGATGATAATGTTTCATAACATAACCTTATGGAGGAGGTAGCCCAATTTGCTGACTGACACAGTGGAAACTGAGAGTCTTGGGTCCCCTACCTTAACAAATCCAAATCACGCGGTTTATTTTATAGCCCAAAGAGAATACAAATAGTAATGGTGCAGTAATCACTTCTGCACAAACTCCCTAACAAAATGGATAAATCTATATCACACATAAGAACTAACAGAAGAGTATCTTACAACCGCTGCCATACAATCAATCTCTCCCTGCTTTGCAGTCAATAACTTTGCTCTGCTTTGGTTTATCTGAAATGGCAGGAGACCGTTACCTTGTGACAACATTCTTCCACTTACATCTCACCTCTTTAGAAACTGTAAAAACACTCCGTTGGCCAGATTTTACCAGTAAATATTGATTTAAGATTAAAAGAAGTAAAAACTCAACAACCATCACCATTTAAGCCACCTCCCTTGAGCAGAAGCATACTTCTCCAAAGACACTTTAATGAAGAGTAGTATGACAGAGGAAAAGAAAAAATAAATTTTTTTAAGAGTTAAAGCACACTTGCTGCTAGATAGTGTCTTCACATAATTAGGATTTGCAATGTGGCAAAACACAATCCAATTAAGTGAGTTAGGTTCTTGTGATTAACATCAGATTGGCAGTATTGCTCTCATAGTTCATCAGTAGCTTTACTAATTAGGACATCGCTAAGGAGAGACATCTGACCTTGCCTCAGCCAGTTCAGATTATGGTTTACCCTTTGGAACCCTGCATCAGCCTCACTTCCTTGTTTCTTTCCTTTCTTTCCTTATTGGAGGACCGTTCCCTGAGATATTCTGTTCCTTTTGAAAATCATCCTGCCAGTCATCAGCCATCATCAAATAATTAATGCCTCTCTGCTCACTGACTGAAGAACAAAAGAAAAAAAAAACCCAAAAGAAAAAAAAACAGATAAAAGAGCTTTCAGCAAGGATATTTTTCTGCTCATACTCTGAATTCACTACAATATCAAAATCAGTACAGGCTGAGTAGAAAAGCAGCCAGGAAGTAATTTCAAATCTCAAGTGGGGGAAAAAAAAAGGGGGACGGGGAAATTATCTTTGCTCCCCAAATAGTGAAAACAAGTGGAAACAGTGCCACAAACGTTGCTTAACAGCAGCTCAGTAATCAGAACAGAGAGGTTACTGCAGAGGAAAGAGAATCTGTGATTCCAGCCTTGGCCGCATCCCTGACCCATGACAAAAGGATAAACCATAGTCACCAGCAGCTTTGCTTCATTTTCTGCTACAGGCAGCTTCCTCTCCTGTGCTGCTATGGGTGTGACTGCAGCGCTTGTTATCAAGGGCCAATTATTTCTGCTAAGTAGAAAACCAGAAGATTTTCTAGATGCTGTCTTATGCATTATAGCTTTGTGGTTAAGTGCCCTTAAAATGACAGCCAACTGAATAAAAGAGTTAGGAAAGTACACTCAGCTTTTTGATGGTGATGAAGCAGTAACTGATAAACATAATATACAAGTGCTAAGTATGAAGAGAAAATATTATAAATTAAATTTTCTCTAAAGCAATTCAGCACATCACATGGTAGGCACCATAAACAGAATTGCTTCATAATATACAGAACGTAACTTACAGAGCACGAAGAACTCCTATTTGAACCATTTTTTCCATTTCACATCAGAATTCTTCTCTATATACCTCCTAGCAATGACTTCTATGCCACGGAAATGAAAATACTGGGTAGAAATTAACGATCTTTGAGGATAAACCCCAGCAGCCCAATGCCAATTACAGCCAAAATGTACTTATGATATTAAATCGATGGTAATAGATGTGTTAGAGACAGGGAGACAAACAATGAATTAAGCAAATTAGTGGGAAAATGAAACCTCTAAATGCAACAGAAAACTAATTATGGGATTAGAAAGGATTAAGTGACAGAGCCTCTGGTGACAAGGAACTTTACTCGATAGTCCTTGAGATCCCTTTTTGTCCCGCATTTCCAATCTTTCCAGGAAAGATTCAAGCGATCTCTCAGCTGTTTACTTTCTCATCTAACTAAACTGTTCTACAGACGATGCAAATAATTTGCCAAAGAAAGTACAAGCAATGTACCATGCTCTCCATTCCGTTCCTTCCTCGGCTTTGCCCTGCTCTGTTTCCTCTATTCCTCGGTCTGTGTCACTTCAGCCATTAGAAACAGACATGCCAAGGATGCTAAACTGTGCATGGACCTTCTAGCTTAGTTCCCAGCTCACTTGATGCCAGTGAGTTAGTCTTCACTTGTTTCCTAGACCAAAGCATATTTTCAGATGCTATGGCAGTGCCTCAGAATGCTGCTGCAGTAGTGAAGCTCGTCAGAAAGTCTCTGTGTAGGTCTCCAGAGGAAAAACAGATTTAAAAAATGAATAAATTTAAAAAAAAAAAATCCATTCCCCCTGCTCTCCAGCAATATCAAAAAAGAACCATAAAAGGCTAATTCCAATTCTAGTTAACATCTGGATGCAGAATTCGAGTGCAACGAGTTGCACTTCATTCACATTTCAACACTGAAGATACTGCTTAAGATAAAATGCTTCACTTGCACTCTATCAATTCCTCTAATAACTGAGTAAAAACAAATCACTCTGCTTTTCAGACACTTGACTATACATTTTGAAAGTATTCAATAGTTTAATTCCCAGTGAGGGAAATGTTTTCTTTAACTGTGTGCCCACATATACAAATATACACACTCGCAAAATAAATCTTGGGATGACATTGAAAAGAAGATAAATTTCAGGCTGGAGAACTGCTGAAGAGATAAACACAGGTAATATAATATCCAGAACTACTTACTATTTCATGTGGGGATTTCATAAACATGTTCAATGCTGTGTATACCAGTTCATGCTTATTGTCCTGAATGCTGGATGATGGTGATGCTGCTATTTGGGTAAGTGGAATGATCCCAGAAGCTTCCCTTTCCACAGGGACACAGGGCAATTGTTTCACTGTGCACCTTTGCTTGCAAGTTCTTTAAAGGATCACTGTACTTGCTGTATCACAAGTATGTTGTGGCTATTTCTGTTCCCACCAAAAAGCAGAATTAAGGCCACGTGGAACCATTTACAGTGCATTTTAACCTTAGATTTCATTTCAGTCATATCTTAAGTTACATCATTTAACCTTGTATCTGTATGATTTATAATGGATTGTATTTGGGATAATTAAGCCTGGGCTTACAACTTGGTTTTAAATCATAGAGTTATAGTCAGGAGATAAACCAGTTTAAGAGTTTTTGAACTGGTATGTCTAGGATACAGATCCCAAGCCTACATTTCCCAATCCCTACACCATTTGCAAGAGGCTTTGGTTCAGGCTTACAGGATTTCAGCAACTACCAGAAACAACTCTGGAAAGAAGGGATTTGCAGGTTGCCAGGGATCTATCTTTGGCTGAGGTAACTGCACACACAAATGCAGGCCAGCTACTGATCAGGTGGGCCATCGTGAAAGAGAAGGTGGAAACCATCAGTAAGAAAAAAAGGCACTTTTTGAGCTACCTTTCAAGAAACATCCTTACTTCGAACTGAATGAAAGTAGGATGAAAAATGTCTTGCTTAATGACAGTCAGCTCATTGAAAACAGTGGAAGAGAAGATAATGGCCTAGAATAATTCTTTACCCTAATTTTATATAGTGACACTGAATTACTTGATATGTTCTACTGCATACATATAAATTTAATCTAAGCTCCTTGACATTATGTGCATGTGATACACTTAAGAATTATCTTTAGGTACTTTTGGTGTTACTATGGAATATACATTTCATTGTATTTGATGATATATAAAGAAATAATTATAGGGTAAGGTATTAAGGATTTGGGATAGACATTTGTTTAACATTTTCCCAGTGAAAATGACATATAAACAGATAAATCTTATAACAAGCATTTCGTAGCAGAAATCTTCAATATTTTGCAAGTTAGAAATTCTCTTCCTCAGAGAAATACAACTCTGCACAGTGTTTAGAATGAGCTACAACCAGTGCTATGATTCAGCATCAGTTCAGATCACACAAACCTTACATTTTTCTCTTTTTGGCCCCAATGGGTAAACAATTTTAACCTTTTTATATTGCTTGATGTTTAAAAAAAAATCCTATACAGCCCTATATCTCTCATTATATATGTACATATATGTATTAAAATCATTCAAGTCAAGCTCCCTGTATTAAAGCAAACAATATAAAGTGCATCTTTACTCTCCCACTTGCAGAATAATGCAGCATAAGAGAGCGTAATGTAACGGATTAGTGAACCGAATCCCTGCAATGTGCCAGAGGTAGATCACATCTGTTATTAATAGCAGCAATCTGGCTTTGAGAATGCCTTTCGTAAAGACAAAGCCTAAATGCTACTCAGTTTTAAACCAATAACAGCAACTATGTCAAACACGTTGGACTGGCTCAGTGGACGGCTCCAAGGCGAGGCTGCAAAGGCACCAGCAGTGCAAAACGACCTCGCACAACCGGAGCATACCTTACCCAATGGGGAGACTGTACACAGGGCTGTCCAAGGAGTTAGAACAAATCATTCTTTACCCTCTGAATAATTTTTCTGCATCAGCAGGGTTAGCTTTAATCAAAGAGGGTTGGCTCACAATGCATTAGAAAAGGCACAAATGGCTAACGCAGCGACCCAAACCAAATGCTGACTCCGTCGTCGTGAGTTCATGTTAGACCCTCTACTGGCACTGAAGTTCTTGTAACAAGCAGGTTTGCTCCCCATGCACAGTGTTCAGGATGCACCCAAGTGGAAGAATGAAGAAGATACCTCATCCTGAATACATTCAGGTGAATGATAAAGTCTAGAACAAGTACATGTGACAGGTCCCTGTCCTATGCCTGTGAGCAAGAACAAAACCTCAATGCAGCTCAGCAGGAAAGGAAACATTAGTGCACAGCTAGGACTTCTATTACAGGCACAACCTGGTACTAAGGGTATCCAGTGACTCTCAGGAGGATGTGCCAGCCAATACGACAGGGTCGTTGGGTTTTTTCCACCCTTTCCTGCTCTCTGTTGAAATTATGGCTGGAACAGTTTCTCCAAGTCAAATTCTCAGGAAGCTCCTTCTAATTTCCTGACCTTACCATGGTAAGACTTTGTGCCAAGGAGCCAGTTTTAGCCCACCTCCAGCACAGCAGATCTCCCACATCTGTAGTAACCCTCACTGTCAGGGTGAGGCACCATTCCCACTGCTCTCTTGTCCATGTGTTGAAATAGCTAAGGCTATCATGTGTGGCTAGGTAGGTGATGATGTGTTTGATCTGCCAAACAGATCAAATATCTTTAAGGAGACAGGTCTTAGATGTGAGCTGCCAAAAAGCAACAGGAGTAAAGTGCTTTTAGGTATATGCACCAACAGATTGTAGCCAGCTGGGAAATCACAGTGCAGTCATAAACTGCCGCGTGCTCTAGGGGGATCTAGCCCAGGCTGGAACTGCACACAGTTTTTTCAGGCTTGCTTTTCTGGATATATCTAACCTGTATTTAAGAATATCTTAACCACTCCCCTCTCCATCCCCCATATGTATGAATCTCCATCCCTGACACTAAAAGCGTTCATATGTATTTTGTCATACTATTTCCAGTTCCTGACTTACCTTTTTAGCATGCACAGTGGAGAGCTTATCTAAACCTGAAGAAAAGTAAGGCAGAGAGAAGTTCAAAAGCAGGCATACGTACTACAAGATTAGCTGTGGGAACTCAAGACAATGTGAATTACCATTCAGAAATTGTCCCTAATTCCACTGATAACCAGAGCATCTTCAGCTATCCCATCAACATAATCCTAGCTTTGCAAAGACTGAGCTCAACCGCCTCTCAAATATCAGAGGTTTCCCAAGCACATCTATGTTAAACCATCAGGGATACAGTACTAATCCCCAGAAAATAATCAACTGAGCTCGTCTGTCAAGTTTTTATTTGGGCTGCCGGCAGTACTGTGCCATAAGATCTTAACAGGATTTGAAAGTGTCCTCTCAGCAGGCTGCCATAAACATTTTGCTTCACTTTGAGAAAGCTGACTAGTATAGTTTATACTAGCTAAGTCACACCAGCCCATTCAAGGACACTTCTTCTGGGGACTGGATGCCAAAGAGAAGTAAAGGCTCAGGAACTGAGGCTTTGCCAATTTGAATACTACATAAAAAAAATAAAAATAACCCAAAATGACCCACAACCAACCACTTCACCTTCAAGTGTTGATTCAGTATTTTCAATGATTCTTTTGACCAGTGATACAAAACCTACTCTAACTCTCAAACAGTAGCTAAAAAAGTATGGTAAAGGGATAGAGGCCTTGAAAGTATTAGACAAATATCTTTCTATACAAAACACTTTTCTCGATAGAAATGAAGGGATGTGATCTGAAGAGAAATGCTACCATCAGCACGACACATCTGTCTGTTCGCTAAGTCTCAAAGAACAGCATCAGCACTCCAGTCCAAAAACAAAGTAAAATGAAAACACCATCATCCAAGTTCTACAGAAAAAGACCAGAGTGGATAGGGGAGTGCTGGGGTGGGTGGGAGCGGGCAGGA
>WUAM01000107.1:5739411-5799995 GCA_024336885.1 Actenoides hombroni | reverse complement strand
TGGGTTTTGAATGTCTCCAGAGAAGGAGACTCCACAACCCCCCTGGGCAGCCTGTTCCAGTGTTCTGTCACCCTCACCATCATAAAGTTTCTCCTTACATTTCCATGGAACCTCCTGTGTTCCAGCTGGCACCCATTGCCCCTTGTCCTATCATTGGATGTCACTGAGAAGGACACCCCTCAGTCTCCTCTTCTCCAAGCTAAAGAGACCTGGCTCGCTCAGCCTTTCCTCCTAAGGGAGATGTTCCACTCCAGATGGGGCTGGTGATGGAGGAGCCATTTGCCCACTTTGGCTCCGGTTGACAGTGCTACCACATGGACTAGAATATTGATATTCAGAGAAAGGTCAGAATCTGAATTATTTTTTTTTCCTTATCTTTTGTAGGCAAATCTAAAAAAAAAAAAAAAAAATAGCAGCAATGATTTTGCACCAGTTTCTTGAGAGCTTTTATAAGCTCAGAGTTAAAAATTGTGTTTAGGAGGATTTTTTCTTTTTTTGCTATCTAAAACTGTCCGTTCAGGTGGTCACGTCTGAGAATGTATCAATGACAATATAAGCTAAAGATATAACCGAAGATTTCATAACTATACTATCTGATGGCAGGACTCTAAAAAGAAATCTCTTCATAAACCTAAATATACCTGACCAGGACCTCCTCATTTCAGTTTGTTACCAGAGCCTTAATCATTATGTTGATAATGGTTTAAATGAGTCTTTTTTGCTCATATAAGTGAAGCCTGTTAATTATCACAAGTTTTCTCTGAGGATTTGAGACTGACCCACACCTTACGCAGCTGGAAGGAAAGAATCTGGGGATCTCTGCTACACCAGCCTGACAAAGCCATCAGGCCCCCCCTTATAACAAAAGTCACACTAATTGCCTGTGCAGGGCAATACAAACAGGGATTTTAAACAAAATAAAATACAAAGAAAGAAAGGTGGACTACAGGCTCAGACTTGAGGTGGAATCCAAGTTCTTACTCTGACAATATTAAGTATTACACCTCCAGGGCTAAGTAGAAGAAAAAAAAAAAAAAAAAGAATAGCAATCACCCTGACATCAGATATTAAAAAACAGCTCTAAAAGGCATCTTACTTCAAAATGTATTTATAGCCCCAGAACAGGGCAATGGTTTCTCTCCCATTTTTGTGAGGAAAAACAAAGCTGATGTCCATTATGTTGGGATAAAAAAACCAAAACAAGCCACCAACCCAAGCACACCATACTAAGGGATCTGTTTCTCCTGAAACACATCGGATCTTGGCTTTTTCAATCTATCCAATACACAGCTTTCTCCCTACTGGAAAGCACTGGGTGCCCTCCTGTTGTGTAAGCATGGAGATTTTGGAGGATGCTTTGCAATGAAATAAAGCTCAGCCAGCAAATGTCCCGTTCCCCTAACTCACAGGAGCTGTGTCAATGGAAGTGAGCTGAGGACTTCTTCAGGAGAGCCTGCGCTACGTTCAACAGCCACGTGAAAGTCTGCCACTCCTCTGAAGCCAAAAGTAGAAAGAAACTACTGAAAATCCAAGCTTTTTTGTACGTGAAAGAGCCAGGTTAGAAAAAATATGCTAACTCCTCACTTGGAAAAACACTCCTCTTTAAATGACTTTTTATTATAGATGTATTAAACCAGAAAGCTGGTTGTCCTCCAACCAAACTCTTTCCTGACAACCATATTTCAAATATCCAACAAATTTCTTCCCATTTCCAGCAGATTATGGTCACCCTAAATCCACACAGTGCCCTGCAGCTCCCCCCTGGAGCTTCCCTGACCTTCAGCCTCTGCTCACGGACAAAAAGGGAGGGAAAAGCAAACTGCAAGGGGATAACAGGGCTTCTTCAAATTCTCCCCTTCATCTGTGATGCTGAGGTTACAGCTCCCTGTGCCGTGGGAGTTACCTCTACGAGGCTGTCCCAGAGACAACCACAGCCTGGGAGTTCCCAAAAAGCAGGTCCTGAAAGCTACTGAGAAGTCATGAGGCCACAAACTGCAAGGCGTACAAGACTTTCCCCAGAAATGACAACGCAACTTAAAAAACAAGTCTCAGGGGGATCTTCTAGCTTCCTCAAGAGGGGAGAAAAATCCCAGCCAGTGCTGGGAATGAGTTTCATTTCAGCATCAGCTAGCCCGGTTATTTCCATACCTGGCAACGTTTTGTTTGAATTCCTGTCATACTGGTCGCTGATGGGGGCTGCTTACCAGCTGGATGTACTCTCAACATTCTGACCCGCAAGTCACTTGCCTGAGTTGCTACACAGACCAGAAACCACCAGGACTGAGAACAGGAGAGGGACAAAACGTTTGCAGCAGGGAACAGAAACGTCCCTGATGGAATGAAGTGGGTTTATGAGGAACAGAAATGTCCCTGATGGAATGAAGTGGATTTATGAGGATGTAGATTTTTGTCTCTAATTACCCGCGCTCTTGCTTCTTCTGCCTGCTTCAGCATTTGCAGGGAAGAGGAGCTTGCCCCCTTGACTTTGGCATACCCAGCTGTCTTCATTTGCCCCCTTGGTGAATTATCCCTACCCCCAGGACAACACGGCAGTCAGTGCACATGGATTCCACTGAAAGTGGTGGCCAGAAGACAGACATTGTGCTAGTCGTGCATGTCCTCACGGGCCCTCAATACCCACCTTCTTACTACTTTGCAGGCAACAGCCTTCTTTGAAAGCATAATTAAAACTATTAGAAGGTACAACCACTCCTCCGTGTACAAAACAGCTCCAGGCTGCTTGCAAGTCATTGATTACTAAAGAAACCTGCTTCCGAGATGCATCTGTACCAGGAGAACAGTCACTGGAATCAGGAGTGGAAATCTGTGCATTTAATGTGCTACATGAAAGCTGCGCTACTTGGACCCCCAGAAACCCTACCTTTTGTTTGCAGCTGGAGGAATGAAAGATAAAGGAAGCACTCTGATGCTAAAGGAGAAAAGAAAAGAAAAAAAAAAAAAAAAAGAAGGAAAAAAACAAAGAGAAAAGACAGGATGCTGGGTGGCTAGGCTAAAAGTGGGTCCTCAGATGCAGTACATCAGGGGAGCAGAATTGGAGGCATACTCTATATTTTTCTATACACATTTCCTAGCTTGGCGCAGGTAGGCTGTGATATTACTGCACTTTCTGCATTCTAATATCTTCTGTTCAAGGAGTGACAAATAGACTGTACTTGCCAGAGAGCATTAAAAGCACACATCTGTAACCCACACTGCTTAGTTTGCTTGCTCTCCCATTCACAAAACAGCATGGCCATTCTCCTTCAACAGAGATTACAAGAGACAAGTAAAGTAAGGCAACTTTTATCGTCATTTGAATTTCAAATATGATACAGTGAGGTGGCAGGAGTTAACAATACACATTTTACAGCACACTAATTGCATCAGAAGCCCTTCAATGTCTTTTCAGTTTTCGTTTTCCCCATCGCATCTAAACACCTTTCCTTGCCTTCATGTTCATCAGCATTTCTTCTGGACTTTTCCTCCTTCTTTTTCATGTTTTTTAAAATTAATCTCCCCTCCTTATCTCTCCCCTTCCTAATCCCTGGTTTCAGTTGTCCATCCATACAGCCTGTCAGCTGGGTTTTGTTTCTCCTCTCCGAGACAAATAAAAATACTGTTTTCTTTGCCTTTCTTGCTATTCTTTTCTGCCAGTACAGACAACACTGAATGCCAAAGCCATTGCACAGTCTGACGTAGAGGCCTTGGACAAACCCTTTTCATGGATATTTCTTTTACCATTGCTTTAACATCTTGTTAGACTTATACTTTTCTGGCTTTCCATCAGTTATTTTCCCTGATTTTTCCCTTTGATTCAGAGCAGAATTGCAGGCCACACACAAGCACTAAGCTGGGAGAAGAAGAGGGGCTGTTTAGACTGGGCGTGCATGCCTGAAGTCAGATCCAGCAAAAAAACAAGTTTAGAAACCTATGTTCCTCAAGTTTTGGGATGTTCAAGGCCTATCTTAATGACTATGTTTAACACCATACCAGAAGGGTCTTACAAGAGAAAATACTACTGTGAATCTACTTTCTTTACACAAACAAGATCTTGATCCAATTCTCTATCAGCTTCCAGGGAGCAGCGTGCCTGACTCTGGAGGTTCAGACAGTCACCTACATATAAACTTATCTTCCCCCTGATAGCTCACACAAGTTATGCTATTTTTTCACCTGTAACAGCACCTGAATGCAATACACAAATATATACTGTTTCCTGATAGACCAATATCATTATTAACAGCAGCTTTCATTGGTTCCAACATCGTTTTAATCCCTGCAAATACCACCTCAGTCTTCTCACCGAATCATAAGACTGTTGATAGTCTGGAGCCACTCTGGATTTAGCAATTAAGATGAGACAATCACTTTCAGAAACAGAAGCAGCAGTCTGGCTTCCTGCTGTGAAAACACTAAATCACTTTGTCGTTCGCTGAACCACCACACACCACAGCGGAAGACGGGCTCTCATTTTGCAAACTCAAGAAATAAGCCAAGATACTCAAACATCAATTTTCAGAAACCATCACATGTTCCTGCTGTGAATGAGGTGCCTCAACACAGTCACAGACGTTTCACCAGAGGCAGGATGTGGAGAAGTGAACTGCACAACCTGCTGTAGCGAAGCAAGTCATGAGACTACAACTTGAAACGGGGAAGTGGTGAAAAACAAAGAACATGCCTCTCCCTCTTAGGCACATCCGCACAGATTCATGACTGAATTTCAGAGGCACTAATCATGACTAATTTCAGAAAAAGAGGCAAAGGGGGCTGCGACACCACAGCAAAAGCCACGGGACACGCTCAGCAGCTCCCACTCTCATCAAACAGCCCATTTCTCAACCCAACACACAGCGCAGCCTTACCCAGCATCTCAGAGCAGTGCTGCATCAGCCCAGTAAGATGAGCACTTGCTAACTGCAGACCTTAAAACTTTACTGAAGCAAAGTACATTTAAATACTGTAGAAGACACAGTGACTTCCATACCATATTTCAGGACGAGAAAGGAAAGAGCTACCAACAGAAAGCACTGTGGCTTAATACTTCACGTTACCACAACGTCATTATCTGAAGTAGACTTAGTCCAAACATCAGAGTTAATACACTTCCTACTGTGAAGAGTTCCAAGTACTTTTTTAGTGAGAGCAGGTAATCGGGCCCATGGGTTAACTGTCACACTATAGTAGCTCGGAGATCTTCAAGAATGCTGCCAGCACACCGACATAAACAGTTTTTAGTCACAACCTCAAACAATGTTTTACTGACAAGCATTTGATTGCTCACACAGAGCAGCCAAGGTATCTTAGTACTGAAGTACCTGCACCATTGCAGGATTAGGAGTTTACATTTGTGTAACCTATTTATTACAGGGAGAAAACAATTTCAAGTCTAAATTCAGAACAGTCATCTTGACATAACCCTGTGCTAGCACTTTTGCACATAACTCAATCTTCAAGGACAATAAACTGCTTTTTCCTCCGAAAAGCCCTGCAGAGCAGGACCCATGTGCTGTTTCAGGTGAGTTCTCCTGTTGACGCCAAGTTGAAAATTGCATTCAAGCCGAAAATTGCATTAGGTTTAGGACCTAGAAAACTATCTTCAAGACTAGCCTCTGTCCTTGGTTCATTTCCTGATCTATCTTGCCACAATGGAGTGATGCAAGAGTTCCCCGCGCTGCCTTCCATTTTACATATTACCCAAATTACTATCTAAATTGTATTACACATTCCAGAGATTTTAAAAGGAGGCAGAGGCGTCCACGCAACTGCAAGGAATTCACGAGAAGGTTTTTCAGCTCCCATTTGCATCCTCCTGCAGAGAGCTGCAAAGCCAGGCAGGCACCTCTTGGCCACACAGCTCAGCAGCAGCCCTCCCACTCTCCTCACCCCAGCAGCTCCTGGGGAAAGAGATAAACGCTGATAGCCTGGGCCTGCTCTGCCTTCCCAGTCAGCTGTTCAAACTGTGCAGAAATCCTACTAAGGAAAAGGTTTTAATCTTGTTCCAATACCCTTTCTCCCAACCCCACGCAGGCAGGCAAGCCAACCCATCTCCTGCATGCCTCTGCTAAGCCTCAGAAGTCCTTTGTTGTGCTTCCGACTGCGTTGCCTGTAGCCCAGCGTTTTTTCCTTTGAAGACTTGCATCATAATCCCTCTCTCTATAGTTTTAGTGCTTCGGTAAAGAGTTTTCTTTGTCTTAAGTAAGTGTTTTCACAACCCCCAAAGTATGTTTTCGGAAAGCGTCTTCCCTGTTTGCAAGTCAGTGCACTGCAACACGATGCTCTACCCACGGAATTTAGGGTTATGAAGGAGGGAAAAGGTCTCCACGCACGATTAGAACACTCTTCTCACCACTTTTCTTTGCTTCTAAGCCAATCTACTGAAAATAAACTTAATTTTACAGTGTCAGTTGTTTAGTGATAGACCACCAAAAGTCAAAATAAGGCTTGCCACAACATGCAGATATTTATATCAGAAACATAAGGACTTGCAGTAACTGATCTATATCAGTAAGAGGGGAAAAAGAAATTAAAAAAAAAACAACTTGTATTTTAAATGTTAGGGTTTTATCTTCCTGTAGCTTTGTTTTTCAGCAGCTGGTCTTGACAGAAATGGCTTTGCATGACTTCGTGACCCAAAGCCACCCAAAACACAAGGGAAGCAAAGCAGCTCAAACCCAAGTTCCGAACACATTTCTCCCTCTCCTGCCCTGCTGGCATTCACTTTCTTTGAACCAAGAAAAGGTGTACATGCAAAAATGGGGTCAAGTGTATTCACAGTTCAGAAAACTGAGGCTGAACACCGTCTGGGTCACTGAGCACAAAACCAAGTTTCAGGCGTATAATCTACATGACAAATTGCACCTCACCTTACCACAGCTCGGCCACGACAGAGATGATTCTGTCATCGGTATATTCCAGCACCTTTTGTCAACAGGATAAAGGAAAAATGTCACAGAGCTACCAGAACTGCATGGGGCTCATCTACACGATGAGATTTCCCTCAGAGTAACAAGTGGCTCCTCACTGAAGTAGTTAATTCATCAATAAACACCAACCTTACACCCAGGTTCTCATGCCAGGCTGACAGTGAAGATGACAGCCAGCTGTAAACACCAAGGGAGAAGTGTTTACTAGCACAGTGATGGACTGAGAGAGACCTGTTTCCCCTCAGGCAGAAGGTGACCCTGCCCTGTAAGACTCCTACACTTGAAACTCAGTTTATAAATCATCTGGGAAGGCACTGAAACCCCCTCACAATATCAGAGCTGCCCTGCGCAGAGCCTTGGGCAGAGGAACACGGGAGGGGTGGGGAGAAAGTGTTGGTAATTTGTGCTTTCCAATGCAGTGCCTACTTCTGCTGCGGATAACACAGTTAAAGCAGCTCAGAGAGAACGTATGAACTGATTTGGGATTAATACTTAAAGGCCTTTGAGAATTACCTTTCTGCTAAAGCCTCTTTGCAAATATGAAATACACTTTTATTTAGAAGCCTTTTATGAAAATGACTGGGATTCACAAACTTGTGCAAGACCTTGGAGAGCAGCCTCACCAAGCTCATACCAATCAATATCCCTATCTGCCAGGCAGCGGGTGCTTCAGACTGCTTATACAAGGTTTCCTGCTCAGTAAAAGACATCTTTGCTAAGGAAGTCTTCTCCTGATCCTAAGATGATGGGGATGCCAGCTAATAAGTTGAGATGGAGAAGCTGGTCAAAAATAAAAAAAAAGAAGAACAGAATGGGAGAAAAGATGCAAAAGCTGACATGATTATGCATCTGAGGAGGCTGATATGTGGAAGAAATTGTGCTGAGCTTAAACTGTTCGCTCACATTTGCCCAAGATGATGACAACCAATCCCAGGAACGAACCCATGCATTAGCTCTAAGCATCCCCTAACAGCCTGCACAAGCACAAGTCCACTTACTGCTTGCCCTAAAAGGCTGCTGATAGCCTCACCATGAAAGCCAACCACAGCACAGCCCTGGGCAATCAGGCACATCCCCAGAGTCATCTTTCCAGCCCATGTTACTTTTTTTCCAAGCTATCTTCATGCTGTTCCAGACGGGAAGCTCAGTACAGAGCTTCAAGCCAAAATCCTGTCCCCTTCCTCTACAATTCTGGAGCGGTGCTGGAGGTGTCATGTCTGTCTTTGATCTACTACCCCCCCCTGCTGTCTCTCTGCAGCCCTGCAGGTTTCCTCAACTTCAGACCTTCTACAAGGCAAGTTCGTTTCTTGGTCCCCGTATCTGTTACTCCTCCTCACGGGATGAGCTGGGGTGTAATGCTCAGAGAAGCAGATGTATAAATACAAACCACCAGCATGGCAAAGGGTTCGATATTCAAAAATATGCACATTCTTGAGGTACCATGAAACGACCCATTTAATGAAAGCTGCATATAAGGCTGCCTGGATATGAGATGAACAAAAAGTAGAGATCAAAGAAGCAGCTTGTTCACGTGAAAGAGAAATAAGCATTACGCCAGCCCCCCGCTCTTCCTTTCCTCCTGGCCAACTTACCAGGCACAGACCACAGGGCAAGAGCCTCAGACCAGAAAATCCTTTCTAGAATGTGACCAAGTCCCAACAAGCTGACATTTTGCACACAAGGGGAACGCAGGAGCAGACCACAGGAGGCTTGGGCAAATCCTAAAAGGTATTTTCAGCTTCAGTCCTACCTACAAGTCCTAGCCATGTGCAGTTCATGGGCTAAAGCAGACATGGGAAACTTAACCATGCTTGTACCTCACAGACATCTCACTTCTGGTCACAGGAGATGCAAGCAGCACAGTTTCAAAGCACTCCCATAGCAGAGGTCTTGTCCCTTTCCTGAAAGTCACAGTCACGCAACATAAGAACATCAAATTACTTCAGTACAAAGGGATATACAAGCAAACGCAGATATGTTGTAAGTTAGTTTGAGGCAAAATTATACCCACTTCAAAGAGGAACAAAATTTCTATATATACTCCTGACTCTATGCCACAGCAAGTAGCTGCATTCTGCAGGCTTAGGCTTTTCCACATCAAAGCCACATGGTTTGAAATGATACTCCAATAAACAAACCCGTGCTTTCTGATACACAGGGCAAGGGGACGACAGAGTAGCGAACATCGCGTGCTCTGAACCACCGACGAGAAGAGAACAAGGACCTTCAGCACAGCCCGTGTCAGTACACCCAGCCATTCAGATGAGACACATCCAGCCCATGGAAGCACAGGATGGTGGGTTTTTTCATGTCTAGAACACAAACCTATACACACTGCTAAGCAATAAAGCAAATGAGAAATCAGTTTCAGAGTAAGAGGTCCACTTGTCCCAGAGACTCTCCACCCTCTCTTCCCATGGTCTTCCAAGCTTCATTTAAACCATGTATTTACTATAGTTCTGAGTGCTCAGTGCTCTGGAAAATTGCACCACTAAATTAAAGGACAGTTTATTTCTGCTTTTAGAGAAATCCTTCCTATGCTGGCTGCAGTAGTGAACGAGTAAAGTTTTCATTTGCTGAGTGTTGCTCGCTGCTTCTCCAGTGCATCTCTGCTTAGAGTCTGTGGAGAGATCAGTCCTTGGCGAGACGGGAACTTTGCTAAACAAGCACATACAGGCCCATTTGGACAAGGTTTTGTCTGGCTGCTTTCCCTCTGTTTAAGCTTAGGAAGAACTGTGAGCCCCAAATCTGCCAATACGCCTCTATTAATATTTGGAGAATTAGCTGTTTTATTAGAGAAAAAGGCCAGGCAGTCAGGAAGAGATTTTGTGAGCTCAAACTAAAAATAGTGGTGAGCATTTATTCATCTGTAAGTCTGTTTATCTTGGATAGTTTTTCATTGATTTTACTGGGGCTCTTCCAGGTCTATAAGCTCGAAAAGCTTTTAACAAATAAAGGTACTACTTTGTCAGATGGGCTGTTTCCAAGCTTTCAAAGCGAGAAGCTCCCTTTAACCTTTGTGGCAAGCCCATCAATAAAAGGGATGATCAAAGAGGGCAAAATTCTACCCTTCGCAGTATAGATCTGTATAATCACACATCCCCAAAGAGCACAGGCTCTTCTTCCTCAGCACACAAGCAATAGCCAAGTAATCAAAGGGAAAGCAGGATCCAGACACATATGCCACACGCACATTTAACTGTGTCCCAGTCTTCCAGGTAAGCATCACCACCCTGGATTTCCATGGGAAGACGGGTGATTTAGAAGATGGTAAGTCACACAGGAGCAGGCAGTATGCTGCTGGAACCATACCTCCTTTTGCATTAGACCTAATTAGTCCCAGTACTTGTCTAAAGACCTGTACCAAAGCATTAATTTAATGTGTGCTGTAAAACACTCAAGAGGCACTTAGCTTGAAGGATTCATAACTGAAAAGCAAACTCTTCTAATGTAAAAGGTAGCGAGAATCATAAATGAAAAGGTAAGAGAAAAGCTGGGGGAGAAGGGTAAGCATGCTGCTGTCCCAAGTGGAAATCTAGCAGGTGGGGAATTCCACCAGCAGAACAGGAGCACTGACCACTCTCAGCTTCTATCGAAGCTCCTGTGGCACTTTTTGAAGTCCTGAGGCTGAACTGCTGTCTTAGTCCAAGTGGCCATACTTTTCCTTTGCCCAGCTTCCCTCACAGCGTCAATTAAAGAAGTTATCCTCTTGTTTTGGCATCTCACAGTTTGACTGACCCAGGATGGGTCAGTCATTGTCCATGGGCAGATTCAGTGTCTATATACTGCATACACAACCAGTAGAGTCTCAGTTGGATCCTTCAGTGTACAGGGTCTATCTTAAGTGTCCCATGCACCATACACTGTAAAAGTAGCTTAACGTAGAGCTCAATACCCAAGCTAAACCACTTCTAAAATCTTAGGAGGCTACCTCTGCTTGTGATTTAAAGCAGCTTAGTGTGTCTAATCACAAAATCTATGTCCCGCGAAAGAGATCTTGTCATCCCTATTAAACAAAGGATTATCCATTGAGTGTCAATGGAAATAAACTGCTTGGAGAAAATCTGTTTGAACACTCTTCTCCATAACCCATTTCCAAAACTAATTGGAGTGTACCGTGTTACACAAACGAAGGATGTCGCTGATTAATGTCCCCAAGGAATCCTAACCTATTTTATATGAAAGTTTCAAGGCCAGAGTTTTGAAGTACAACCAGTAATATAAGCACTGTCATTTCTGGGTACAAAACCTGAGGGGTTTGAAAAGAGAATCGATTTTCAGAGAGCACCAAACCTCTTGTTTTTTGAGAACTGGCATTCAATGCCCAGCCCACTGAAGTCAATGAAAAGAACATTTTGTTCCCTCTAGTCAGGGAAGGATTTCACATCCCCAGATTTTAGCTTTGTCACAGAAAGGACAACTGAAAGTAGGCAAAGCAGGCTGGATTGGAAAAAATCTAATAGTAATTACCTGGTAGGGTTTGTTTAAATTTAATTTGTAAAAAAACCCTAAAGTGATCATTTCAGAATGTCCTCTGATCTCTCATATTCACCGACTTCATCATATATCAGACAAGACAAACATCTATCTCTGTATTAATGATCTTTTATACAAATGAGTGTATCTTGTGCTAGCTCTAAAATAAATTCAGACCATGACCACTTGGTGACTATTATTAAAATGAAAAGCACATAAAAATGACTATCAAATCAGATATAATATTCCTTTGTCTTCACAAAGCAAGATAGAATGTACATAAGCAGTCACGAACTTCAGCTTCACTCGTATTCCCAGTTTTTCACTTAAAACTTCATCTCCTAGTACAGTCTTTTTATTGTCAAGCTGGCCCTAATGTAGCCTCTATTTAGCTCACCTCTATTTTAGCGTTTGGGTAGAGATCAATAGTGCACTTTCCAAATAAGTCTCCCAATCAGTTTCGCTTTCAGCAAACTTCAGATTTTGAAGATGGAGTGTTAATGATTGTTTCTTATTTCTCCTGACCCCCCCACGTCTTCCCCTGCCACCCTGATAGGCCAATCTCCCAGAAACATATTTCTCACTGTTGTGTTGCAACTGCTCAGCCTATCTGCTCCGCTTGGCATCCGGGACCTGCGTGCTGTGAACGGCTGCTCATCGTTGCTTCAGAGGGGGTTAAGATGCCATTTGGTACAATTACAAACAAACAGAGATGTTATAATTATATCTACTACAACATTTTGTGTCCAATGGCCCAACGTACCGAAGCTGTTCAAGTACAGAATGTGGACTGCCATTCTGTCTTCAGTATGTAAAGTATCACAAGGACACAGAGCTAAACTCATTTCTTAAAACGACATACATTGGAAAAATAAAATAAATTCTTACTGTACTTGCACACAAAGCCAGTGTATATCACTTACAGGTGTGGGTTTTATTTAATTTAGTGTCATTTTATTACTCAAGGTTTCAAAGATATCATATATCCATTGCCTACTACTCTCTACTAGATGGAATTAGGTCCCCTAAACCTGTCACAGAATTTTCTGGCAAATTATAACAGGCGTTTCCATTAATATATGTATACATACACTTTTCACATGCATTCATGTTTAGAAATGCATCTGTGCTCAACTCCCAAGGAAAGCATCAAGCAAAAGCTCAGTATAACCCTAAAGGGAAATCCATGGGCTTTGGTAGGCTCTGTTTCTCATTTCTGTTTATTTTAAATACTATCACGAAGCAAGAGTGGAATACATGTTTGTTCCAGGGTAAAATGAAAATGTATAGTTTACCTTCTGCTTTTATACAAATTGTTCATCTTATGATTGCTGTACACAATCCAAAACATTTATTAGAGCTTCAAGCAGAAGGACGTGAGTGTTATTGGTATCTGTCACTAACAAGCAATAAGAGGTAAAACTGTGACTAAATTACCAACTGATAGAGTTTTACCACCAGACTGAAAATCCAGCTTATGTTTTGATAGGACTGATCAAATGGTCATTTCAAACAGAAAAAAAACTCCTTTAAAAACACTAATTTTGATTGACCGATACGAAGCCTGAACATACACGTTTTCAGGCCCCTTTGAGAACTGTATTTACCATCAGAAACACTATAATACAATAACAACATCTGACGAAAAGAAATTTACATTTTGGACTTATGGCTTGTAAATGTTTAAAATTGAAATGGGAGGCCAGACTGTCTGCTTGAGCCCTGCAATTCAACTGGGTAGGCAATTCTGGAAATAGCCACGCGCATCAGCACCCGCAAAGCAGCTGCTTCTTACCCTCCCAACCCCATCTCCACAAAATCACAGCACGTACACTTGAAGGAACCCACCAGAAATCTTACCAGAAACTTGCTTCTTCAGCATATTTTGGCACATCTCATCCACAGTTTGAAGGGCTCCGTTACACCTCAACGCAAGTGTCAGCAGCCCAAGCATTCAAAACAAACATTTAGGACTTTCAAGTAAAGACCGTGCGTTAACTCCCAGAGCTTAGAAGTGAATATGGTTGAGTTGTTCATCTCACTGGGGACTCAGAGTCAGGGCCCTCAGAGCACCAAGAGGGTCAATGCACTTAAAGGGCCCCAACCAGCCTTACCTGGGAACCTCATCCCTGCCAAAGTGCTTAGGCTACAGGTTGCAAACACACAGGTACAAGTACACAAGTACTGATATACGCTGTAGTTCTTGAAGATCTTGTTTTCCCATGTAAAATCTTATGGTTTCCATTACTGCAAGCAGCACTGCCATAAGAGAATTTCTGTAAATATGTTCAATACTCCAGCAGGATTTATCTAAAGTACTGAGAAGCGCAATACACGCTCTCACCTTTTCAAGATTTGTGACTACAAAAGAGAATTTCATTTTTTAAAATCCCAGAATCGACTCTAAGCTGGTGGCTATCAAGAATAATAACACAACAACATGGATTTTTTTTAAAATAAAACCAAAACACCTAGACCGTGTCCTCCCTCAGAAAACAGAGTGCTCTCAACTGGATTAGCTCTAGGTGGCCAAGAGTTAGCTTTGACTGCAGGTAGCAGACCAGATGAAACTTTCTCATTCTCAGCACATGGTAGGACAGGACTGACAGCCCTGCAAACTGTAGATCATTCACCTCCTGGTGTGCCAACCAGTCTGGATGCCCTAACCCAGAAGCCTGTCTTTATGAAAGGCTTTGACCACCCTGACCTAACGTGGGTTAGTGTAAAAATGAGAGTTACATGAGCTGAAATCAATGCACAAGCAATTAAAGCCATCATTTGGACCAGGAAGGAACAAATGCGGGTGAACATTTCACTGAGGTAGGTCTCAGCTGTTTCAGGGAGTGTTGTGAGGGCAGAGAGGTTCTGCAATTTCTCAGCTGCTATAACCACTATGCCCAAAGTGGTGTGTGAGACTTACAAGTGTGCTAGAACTCACGTCTGAGCTCCAATACCACCAGTGCAAAATGGTGTGTGCATAAAGTTCAAATGACCACTTTCCAGAATGAAACCTCTTTTTTCCTCCCTCTTTTTTTTTTTTTGTCAGAAGAAACTGCTGAAGTCTTTCCAAATCATTCCCTGCTACTGATCATGGCTTAAACCTCGTAAGTTCAGTGGCAAGAAAGTAGAAAAAAGAGTCACCCTGCAAAAAGCTCCCAGTGATTCTTGATGCTTTTCTGCCATCTTCCTTTTGTCTTTTGCCTTCAGAAATGTTTCCACACTATCCACTCCTATTTCATGATTTCTCTGATCGCAAAACTGGCATAAGGAGATCCTGGGAAAGGGATCAGAGTTCACCACTCACAGTTGCCCCCCATATTACGGTGTAAAGCTCCCTCAGCTGTCCCTATTTAATTACTTGTGATTCATAGCCCAAACCACAAATCCCCACTCCACTCCCTTTTTGTTTGGAGGATTAGAGCTTTCATGTGGCCATTGCAGGGATCTGGTACATCTCTCCATCAATCAAGCAGACAGTTTCACTCTGATGTAGGGCATAGGTTTAAACAGTGCATAGGTTTAAATAGTTCATGTTAAAGAGATCTGTCTTTCAGGGACCCTGTGTTTCTTTTCTTTTTTATTCTCAGTAGGTACCGACTATCTTATGGAAAAAGTTCATCCAAGACTAGTGAGGGAGAGCCTTGCATTAAGTTTGACAGAAAGAAAACTTGGCCTAGTAATAAAAATATGACTGGAAACCCAGAGACTTTAATTATAGACTTCATTTCTCATCTGACTGGGCAAGTTGTGTTAAATCCTATGAGTTCCAAGTGAAAACATTTTCCTCATTGCTCAATGCTCACAGTCCCCAGATTCCCAGATAAAAGACATCACGCAAGCTACAAAGGTCACCCAGTCATACGTCTTCCCATTTTACTTTGCTGGCTTAACTTGTGAAAAACACTCATTGATTCTTCTGTATGACATAACTGCAGGCATTAAACCTCCTGTACCACTGTGACATGTGTTGCAGTTCGCAGCTCTGAGGCTCTCGCCTTTAAATCGCAGCCGAGTTTATTTTTCCATTATATAATGCACCAGGTATTTTGTGAAATGCACTCGGGATCAGTACTGACTTTGTAAGCTGTCTTATTTTCTAAATAGACTAAATGCATCTGTTTTCTTGATTCCGCAGCACATTGAACTCAGACGCAACTTAATTCACGCAACGGGCGAGAGGAAGAAGTATATACACAGCCTGGGTCTCCTAACAACTGAAAATGAAATGCACCTAGTAGGGATCCTGAGATCCAGGACATCAAAAAGATTTTGCCACAAAGAGGCATGAAACATAAGCTGCTCAAAAAGATCATTTTTTCCCCCCTGTTTTAAAAATGTTGCTTTGAGAGTTAACAAAAACTCCCAAAGGAAGCAGTCAGCAAATCCACAGAGATGGCACTTAAAAGATCCAAGTAACAAAACAACTGAAAAGTTTTAACAGGTCTCTAAGGCTGAACAATTTGTTCCCACCAGGAGATTTCACTGTGGAAGTCCATCTTATATTACAAGTGACAAAACACCAACAGAGCAAGTAATAAGTGTCTCTGAAATCAATCAAATGCAATTATTTTACTGCAGCTATATTTTTTATTGTCTTTTCTAAGATTACAATATTTTATTAGTGCTGCCAGCACCACAAACTTATTTTACACCACAATTTTGCCTCACAAAGCAACTCTGCAATTTTATTTTTTGGCCTTCTACTCTATTGCTATTTTGTGTTTTACACTTTTACTGTGTTACGGAATCACAGCAGCAGGCCCTGGAGGAAGCCACTTGGTTAATCCATTTTAGCCCTCTGTATCAAAGAAGATATGTCACTAAATTCTCCTCACTAATCTCAACTAATCTTTTCAAGTTATTTTAATTTCAGATTTATGCAGAGGAGTAGAACGAGCAAAGTATTTTGTTGCAAGAAGCAGCAGGAAAACAACCTCTTGCTGCAGCAATACTACACTGCCAGTTCTTATCAAAACGGATCTCAGGTCACAGAATCATAGAATGGTTTGGGTTGGAAAGGACCTTAAAAGATCTTCTGTTTCCAACCACCCTGTCACGAGCAGGGACATCTTCAACTGGACCAGGTTGCTCAAAGCCCCATCCAACCTGGCCTTGAACATTTCCTGTTCCAGTACCTCACCACACTCAGTGAAAAAACTTCACACACAGTGAAAAAACTTCTTCCTAAAATCTGATCTAATCTAAATCTGATCTAAATCTACCTTCACATCTGATCGAACACACCTGATCTGGGAGAAGCTCCCATATGGGAGACAGATCGTGCATACAGAACGAGTAAATCTAATGATAAAGACCAAATATTTCTTCATCAGGTTGGTCTGCTCCCATTCCATTATTGCTCCTACAGAAGAAGCGAATGTTTTCCAGAAGTTTATGGATTGCAAAGTGATAGTTGATTTTCTGCTGTGCACACCAGCATCACCTCCAGGGACACCAGAGAGATTTCTGTTTTCTTTCCATACAAGTTTACTCTTAGGCAACATCTATTTCCCAACCTCATCCATATTCATCTGCCACTTCATGAATGACAAATAAACAAGAAAGGAACACCCGAGAAGCCTGAAGTTACTTGTTAACAAATCTGTGAAAGTTGGCAGGAAGGCATCTACCAGTGGTTTCACAGAAGACCTTTCCCGAAAGCTAAGTAACAAGCCAAGCAAAAAAAAGCTACTGGCTCTCCACACATAGCTACACAGCCAGTACCCCTGGTTCCTTTAGTTTCTCCAGCTGATGCAGAAAACCTGAGCTGCTGCTGAGAACCCTGGGGGGGTCTCCAGCACCCAGATCTTGATTTGGGACCTGTCTACTCAGCTATAAATCAATAACAGCTGAACTATAACAGAAGAAGGGACAAACAGGTCCTGGTACATCTAAAGAGATCTGGAAGTTTGTCTTCTGCACAAAGCTGTTTTCAGCTGGAGGTCAACTGCTTCAGGCTAATCGGAGTTTTATTTCATGAGCATTAACTCCCTACCAATCACCATACAGCACCACCAATGAACTACGAGTATTTTGAGTTGCCCTTTTAATCACTTCTCATCACTCATCATTAGTTGCTGGCTTCACTGCAAATGTCATCATCCATCCTGGACGATAAGCACACACTTCTGTTCTGCCGGTGCAGGATACCAAAGCAGTGACAATCTTCGTCTTCTCAAACCTAGAAAATGGAAAGCATCATAACTGCTTCCTTTTTTTCCCCCCTCAGAAACCCTTTCACTTCATGATCCCCTGCAGCTTTTCTTGCACATGCATTTATGCTAAATCAAACACACTGAGTGACTGTGCTAAGCTGTACTCAACTGATCATGAAGAAAACCACACAACAGAAAATACCTTCAGCACGTATCTAAACCCGGGCAAACTTTAGGCCTAATAAAAACATGCAACTATTCTTTATCAAATATATATATCTCCAATATATATATACACATATATCATTCTTCTGACATTTCTACATTAGTTCCTTCATTTGTTATTTGTTGAGGGTTTTTGTTTGTTTGGGGGTGGGGTTTTTTTGTGTGTGTGTGGAATGCTCCAGGTTTCCATCCCCAAAGATGAAAACAAAGTGGTTTGATTACTTTCAATAATTATTTAGGGCCATGGCCTCAAAGTGAAGCATCCTTACTTGCTTCTATCCCTAGATCCATCCATTCTTACACCTATTATCTGGCTTGGTTTTGTCCAGAAGAATGCTACTTTTTCTTTTAGAGTCAATTCTAATTAAGTCTGAAAAATGAACTTTAATATATACACTGGGAAGCAGATAAAGATAATTGCCACTTTAGTTGCATGCGATTAGAACAATTCAAATTGCTTACAGCTAATTCATTCTCTTGACTTCCACTCTGTTTCACTAATCTTCTCAGAGTGTGCCATACCATGCGTAGAAAAGACCATCATGGGGTCCTAGATGCTAAGCTAAAATCAGAATGTAATAAGAAATATTTAAATACAACATCTTAATTTTATAATCCCTTACCTTTATGTCAATTATATCTCTACAGATGGTTTCTTCACAGCCCTCTAAACTTCCATAATCCCTTTCCTTATACATAAATCCTTCCGCTCTGTTTGTCATGTAGATGCTCTAGGACACATGCTCTACAATTTTAGTACATCTTTCTTCAAAATAGAGTGAACTAAGTTGGGCAATAAATGTCAGATGAAGACAAAATGAGTTCTACAAAGTGACAGCATAACACTCCAAGACTTACAGCTCACTTTATGCAAGCCAGCATCTTATTAAACTTTATTACTGCTGCTCACTGGTCAAGGAACTTAAATAACACGTGTATTAATACACCTCAATCAATTTTTTCTTAGGCGTGTATGAACATATTTGAAATTCTGTGAAATGAAGCCACAGATCATCCGTCACTGTCTCCTTTCAAGAGCTGGCTGCATCATCCTACAACTGTACAATGCAGCAACAAAAGACAAACCTTTGTGTGGATACAGAACTATTTCAAACAACAACAAAAGGAGCACACTTAACTACTGATTGATTCCCCTCTGCTACATGTAATTATTCCCTCTCCTCACCAGCTTGCTCCAGTGAAAGAGCTGCTTATTTTATGCTTTTGAACACGTTTTCAGAAGGGTAAGGAAAGGACAACTTTGGGAAATTACAAGATCTTTGTTCCGCATGACAGAATTATGACAGAGTGTGAATTTGCATAAAGTTCACTTTCCTTCAGAGAAATTTAATTTCTCTGCAGAGGTTTATACGCCTTAGGAATTCAGAGACTGGATTTGTTTGGCTTTGTGCAACACTCACCATCTGGCTTCTTGTGTCCCTTCCATAGAAAAGTTTACTTTCCTGTCAATTCTGTGTATTTGAAATGTTTTTAATCTTTCTTTTGAGATCTTAGAAATGGCTCCACAGAGTCTGGCACGTAGCAGCATTTAGAGAACTTTGCTGAGTGAAAATTAGTCATTTATTGTGCTGTGTGCCAGCTGTACTTTTGCCTGTTGTGTCTGTTTTCCTAACTGCAGAGAGGCCATTGAATAAAAGAACACAAGCATGAAAAACCCCTCTGTTCTTCATACACTGTGGACTGCGAGTGGGCTTGGAGACCCACCAGGATCTTGCAGTCTCTTGCTTTCTACTATCTATTGAAAGGGTAAGGCGAACCTCAACACAAAGAGTTGCTAAGGTGTCATTTGCATTTTTGCCAGCGTATCTACAAACACCCAAAGTATAAACCCCAATTTCAAGTGTTTAAAATGTCTGCCTCCCTGTGATGGCAACTACTTATGCAGTTTGTAGTCTATTCCATCACAGTGGGGAGGAAAGACTTCTCCCTCATTTGAGGCCATTTTCCATTTCCCTTTTTCTACCTAAATCTCTCTTCCCACTTTCTCAGCCTTTCCTTGCTACTGATCTTACTCTCCACTTACTCCATCTTTCCCATTTTTCTCACTCCAAAAATAAAGTAGGAAGAGGAGAGGAAAAGGAAGGAAGAAGGTGAATTGGGGGGGGAAAAAAAAAAAAAAAGAAGATTGTTAGAAATATGTCCACCTAAGAACAGTGAAGAGGTAGAGACAAAGCTGGCAGCAGAACAGCAAGGAAGTCGATGTGGCAATACTATCGGTAGGGGAAGGAAAGTGCAGCACTGACAGGACAGGAGTCTGCACCCCTGCGCTACATTCAGCAAACACACGTCTCACTTTTTCATCACTGCCTTGAAAATTATCCCTTCCCTTGCACTGACAAACGAAAAACACCTCACATGAAAATAACAGTGAAAATAACACTGACGCTACACCATGTTCTTGGAGTACCCGGCTGTGTAACCCAGGAGGAGTGGTATGTTCACTTGCGGATAGCTCTGCAGGCTCTCCACGTGCCATCCCACAGGAGAGAGTGGCAGCAGGAGACAAAGCCCTGGCACAGTCATGCATCTGACAGAAACCTCTAAACAAGTGGTTTCACTCATCTGGAGAACTTGACAACCTCCTCCAGGCTCCTGATCTCAAGCGACTCAAGCCTGTTGGCTGCCTGTGCCTCTACAAGCATTTGAATATGAAACTCTCCCTCTGTGTGGGCAGAAAGGAAAGAATAGCAAAGAGTAGCTGGGGTAGTGCCCTCTGACTCACGCAGAGGGCACGCAGAGCTACGTTTGTGTGAAGCAGGTTACTGCAGTACCTGAGCTTTGAAGCTGCACTTGTTTATTTGTTCATCAGCCGATCTTGAGTTCATCTTCATTTCTATGCTAACCTGACCTGTCACGGTGGCTGAGAATCCTCCCTCCTGCATGTCTGCACTCCATGTTCTCCAGCCCCATTCCTGTCTTTGCTACAGGACATTTTTTTTTCTCCATAAGCAGAGAGAGACACATCAGATGCAATGGAAATAAGGGACCTTTGGCATCCTCATCTACACGTAGTCCAACACCATACAGCCTGGGACACTGACACAGGATTAGGCTAAGCCACGTTAGCTCCCAAGTGTTCTCATGACAAAAAAAGACAGCAAATGACGATGGACTACAACGCTGAGGAAGAGTCAACAAACACAAAGTGCGACACTCTACACATAGTACAAAAAATTCTAGGTGCAAAGAAGGGCTTAAACTTGCAGTTTATACCCACCTGCGCAATCTCAGACGTGTCAGCAGATGCTAGTTTGGCAGCCATTAGTGACCATCCAAATAAGTCTCTGCCCCAACTCTTGCCCCGAATCCAACAAGTTTCTCGGGTGTCCCCAGGAGAGCCTACACTGAGCATCACCTGTGACACGTCTGGATGTCTTCTGGCCATTTCCCCGTGTCAGCTCTTCCAACCCAACTCGCAAATTTAAGAATAATTCAACAAACAACCTATCAGCAAAAAAAAACACAACCATTGCAAGGGCTAGCTTGGCAAAGCGGGAAACGTTGACACTGATGCCCAGGTGCAGAGGAAGCGCTCAGGGAAAAACCAACCAACCAACCCTAAACAGTAGTCAGTGAGTTTCAGAGAGAAGTCTGCAGCGGTTTAAGAGAAGCATTCAAAGCAAGACAATATTTGGCAGCCTACCCTGATACTTCTGTTTCATTTTAACAACATAATGACACCAACTTCTGTAGGTAAAGCCTTGCCTTCTCAATGACTTCCCAGGATTTTTCCCAAGTTCTGTCACCAACACTGCCTCTGCTACAGCAAGGCACCCAAGAAGGTATGATACAAGTGACATGGACTACACAGCCTGGCTTAGAAAAATATGGAGCCTTTCAGGCTTCAGTGAAAACACAAACTACTTCAACCAGTAGCTAACTCATTTCGTACTTCTTTTATAGTCATTTTATATGTTTGCATTTATCACCAGCACGTTTTCTTTGCTCAAAATGCATATTGTCATTATTATTCCATACCTATTTTCACAAGGTTAACCCACCTAACAGGATATCAAACTAATCATCAGAAGGCACTTAGGAATATGAATATTCACAGCAAAATCTGGTGTACAGCCCAAATTGGGACCCTTTCTATCACTGAGAGATAAGTTATCAGGAGGCCAGTCAAAATAGAGGCTCCCTGCAGTCAGGATTCTTCTCATATGCTGGACTGTATATCATTTATGCTCAACTTCCAGCTTGAGAGCAACTCACAGTATAATACATGCCCATGTTCAAGCATAGAAAGTAGAGCTCATGCAAATGATTTCCTGCTCCTCTGCCATCTCAGAGCAGATTGAATCACCACATGTATGCAGCAGAAGTGATCTCGGAGAGATCAGGTAGCAGTTTGTTGGCAGGAGGGGTATAGCCAAACTTCACCTCAACGCTGTCTGTCTCTAAATAAAAAACTATTCCATGAAAGCTCCTTTCAAGAATGCTGACTTTAAATAAGATTCCATTTATCCATGCAGGAGGATATAAACATGCATATATGCATACACATCTAACATCAGACATTTCAGAAGTGTGGCAGGTATTACACATACAATACACACACACACACACAGAGCTCAGGACATCTCTGGAGCTGGTTTTCAGAAGCTCCTTGTGCAGGATCTTTTAGTTCTGCGTTGAAAGACTGCAAAAGCCAGCAGGGAGGGCAAGGTTTTGGAGGCTTCCTGGGCACTGGTTGTTAGCTGTGGCCAGTAAGCAACCACCCGTGGATAAAAACTGCCAGTGGAAGCAGCCCTTTTGAAAAAACACATATCTGAACAGGAGCTAGGGCAGTATTCACAACACCTGACTGTGGGTACCGAATTTCTGTTTCCAAGTGTGACAGCTTTTCTTCCTGCATTACCACTGAATAGAAACAGCTCCTAAATAGGAAGGTTTAGATGTTAGAAAAAATGTAAATTAGATAGTGTGAATACGCTCCCTTCTTTCCATCTTTCAGCTCTCTCCTCCTCCCAGAAAGTGTAAGTTGAAATTTCTGTTAAAAACAGTGTCAGATGGACGTATTTCATATGTGTATATATATATATATATATGCACTTATAGAAGGCAGGGAGAGAGCTGTCTGTAATTCACCACTGCTTTGTTTAGTCTTGGGCACCAAAGCAGTGGATAAAATTACCCTGGCAGCCCTCAGGTACCATTGATCAGAGAAATGGTAAGTATATCCCCACTGGGCTGTGAAATTTCTGTAATTTTGGTGCCTCTTGGGTCTCTTCTCTCATACAAGTCAAGCAAGGAAAACATAAGTGTCAACAAGCTCCTGCGTGTTACCTGCTCCTTTTTCACTTACTCCCTTTTTGGGTTTGTGTAACTGGAAGAAGTCACCATTATACAGTCCCACACTTCCCTAACAAGACCCATGTTTAACTTCCACTCTCAATATAGGTTTTGACAACATCTGGGGCACACACAAGGATGCCTCATTTAAATTCTGAGAAGTATTAGCATCATCCTAGCATTGGATATCACATCTCTGTTTGGTACAACCCAATTGCAGCTTCACTTTCTTGTAGTTATGTTAAGCCTTACACAAATCAGCAACATTACTTGATAGATATTTCTTACCTTTTTTCCCCAAAACAGTTTCTTCTCCCCTATTTCTCTTCATGGAAAAATGCTACAGAATAGCAACTCTGCTGACCTTCTTATGCCACTGGGTAGCATTCAACTGAAAATTGTATTCCTCTTACCAAAAAAGCTGTAGAATTGCTTTCAGTTAAGATAGCACAGTTGGTTGTTTCCTTTAGATTTTTAGACCTGGGTTTACGGAATAACACTGTGTTTCTATAGAAATAATACTGGTTTTGTCTTTATTAAACTTCTGGAAATCTGGCTCTGAACTTGGGTGTTTATTTCTTTATTTAACGTAACAGCTGTGAAAAGATACCTGTCTATTTGGTCACCAAAGCTAGACAGTAAAGCAATTCAAGTGCCATACCCCTGAGCTGAAGATAACATGCTCAAGTAGACACTTCTGTTACTGCACCCTGATTTTCCCTGTGCCAAGGCAACCAACAGCATCAAACCCTTCTAGGGCTGAGACATGTGTCTGTGGGCACCCAGACTGCAGTGAGCTCAAGCAGCTATTCTGTGTATCAAAGGACTAGATGAACTAGGGAACCAAAACAATATCTTTAGGACAACTGAATCTGTTGCCTACTGAAATGGGGGCAAAAATGGAAAATAAAACCACCCTACACTGTTTAAATGATTCCTTTCCATTTTTCAAACTAGATGCCCAAGTTTCTGAGGTTTAGATTTGCAAACACAGAAAGAAACAAGTCTCCAGAGCCACCAGCTTTCCCTTCCCAGTTCAGCCAGTGCCCTCACTGTTAATTCAAGCCAGGTATCTGACATTAGAGTGTCAGAGAGAGAGAGACGTGATAAAAAAATTATCTTCACATCATCAGATATCCATGCAGCTGGACTAGATGATCACTGTAGGCACTTTCCAGCTGGAACTATTCTATTCTATATCTGGATTTCCAGCTAAAATAACATTTTCTTCATAGACTAGAGATCTTGGAAGAATAATAATGTAAATTGTAACTAACTGTGAACACCTTACCATACATTCCAGCACAACTGTAGGCAACAAATAACTCTCCAAGTATGATTTAAAATCTTGGACCAATCCAGATTCCCAAACAGAGTTCGACAAACGAGCCCACGAACAGAGAATGCAAATGCCAATAGCTGGGCACTCCAAATGTCTCCTCCTCATTTCTTTGAGCTGTGCAGTAAAGGCAGACGAGTGCAGGCCTTTAATGCCTCTAGCAATATGAAATGACATTTTAAACCCAGTAACACCTTCCTATCCATCTGTTCGTTACTCAGGTGAGTCCTGTGGCAGTTGTGCTAACTCCACAAATGCCTGGAAAGCTCCCAGCTTACAGAGAGATTTTTGTCTTGAACTAACCCTCATCAATACATGCTTTAGGGATAGGCATGCCACTCGGATGTAAGCTTACCTTTCCATCCTAATTAAAGGGAAGGGAGGGAGTGCTGGGCATTGCTGGCTCCCTGAGGGCTCTGGGGGTTAGTCCTTACCTGTCTGTAGCTCAGAGACCTCGTGCATAGCTGATGGGTTTTTTGAACATAGCAGATTGAGCAGAGAAGCCAAAAGAGAGAAGAATTTAACTGTAAGCACTTCTTCACTTGAACCTTGGTATTTTAAACAATGCCTGATGGTATTAAACCTCCATATACATACTTGTTCTATAAGCAGAGCAATTATCTTTGATTTTTATACACAGCCACATGGGAAAAATAATAAAAAAGGAACCATATCTTGTTTCCTTTTTTCATGTCTATCACACACAATGCAACAGTCTGGAAATAAAAAACACATGAAAAATCTAAGGAAAATTTACTTAAAAGGATACTATTTTACTTTTTAAAATAATACTATTTTCACTTTTAAATCCCATCATAAAAATCTTCTTGAGGACTCTTCAGGCACCTCAAATGTTTCCTAATAGTTAACTTGGTACTTAAAAACGTGTAAGAAGCAGCAGCACCATAGCACTGCAGTGTTCTCCAACATACAGAATTCGTTCCAGAAATAGTGTAGATACCCACTTAGGATACAAACCTACCCACCAACAGCACAAACAAAAAAACCCAAAACCAAAACAAACAACCCCCAAACCCACAGCAACAACAACAACAAAAGTTTCTACTCCATTTCATGTGAACTATCATCAGTTACTTCATCACTTGCTCAATGAGACACCAAGGAAGCCCTCCAGCTCAGTGGACATGGCCACCATATGCAGCATAAAGGCACCTTTAGTGCATAAAGGACAAAAAGAACCCCTCTGTAGTTCTGTTACCATCACCTCTGAAACAAACTAGCAGATGGAAAACATAGCAGTCTCTCCTTCACTGAACCAGTCGCTGCTGAGCTATTGGAAGTCCTCTAATCAGATTTTGTTCATATTCTTTCCAGGACTGCCGAGTTGTGTCAGCAAAAAGTGTTCAGAAAACACTAACGTGCAGAATTTTGCAGTCAATTTGGTGTTTTCATTTGAACTACTTTTGCAACCCGCGTACCTCCTTCCAGAATGCAAAAAAAACCCCACCATAATCACTAACCTTGAAAATAAACTTGCTGCATTTGAAAGCAACACAAGAACTCCTGAGGCACAGAAGGGGCAAACAATCCCTTAAATATTTTGGGCTTACCTATTCTTTAAGACAGACAGAGATGGACATCTGCTTTATATGGTAAGGAACAACAAAGATGTTAGCTACGTAAAAAAGAAAAGCACCATTTCTCTCTTTTTCCTACTTAATACTGAAAATTAAGAAAAGAAAGATAATTTTTCTAGTGTATAATGTGAGAAAAGTAGGATTTAAATTTTTTTTCCCATTTAGCTTTTATTCTTACATTCTTCACAGGTATGTTCTTCCTCTCTTGACACAATATGCTACTGATGTTGCATGTGGTTCACATCATGTGAAAGATGCTGCAGGGTTTAAATGTTCTTATCAATATATGTTTTTGTGGCATCAGTTTCTAATCCTTGGAGGTTTTGCTACCTCATGAGCAATACTTCTATAAGCAAAGGCATGCATTGGTATCTCAATCACTGCAATCTCAATGAACAAAAGGATAATGCCACTTCTGCCATGAGGAAGACCTAAAAGCATTTAAGTAAAATCTCTCATTGTATTCACACCAGAAAAAGCCTTGCAACAAATAAAAGACAGGTTTCATTTACAAAAACAGGTTCCTGGTACATAACTTCCAGAATCTCTCAAATATGATGGTGTAAATACATAGAGCCTGTGAGTTCCTTTCCCCTGCTTTCTGCCATTTTCTGGAATATTTATGTTGTATGAGCTGGAGCCTTCTCAGCTGCTACCTACATCTGGATGAAATATATGGCAGCAAGAAATTCCCGTGCCATTCTCTCTTTTCCCATCTCCCCACCTGGCACAGTCTTCTTTGTACACCTAAAGTATCATTAATATCTAGGATGGTTGCTAATCTCCTGTCAAGCAGCTTCTGGGAATTACTTGATAGTTAGGAGGAGGAGAAGTTGTAAAGAGCTACTTGTCTTCCACACACCTTCTGATCCAGGCTGATTCCCCATAGGAAATTACACCTAGCAGACCATCTAATTGGAAAGTCTCTCCAAATATAATATAGCATAATACAATTTAATATTGTAATAGTAACTGGCAGCAAGTGAAATTAGCTGCTGCCAATTTGGCAGAGTCCCTGCTTGCCCCGTGAGCAGCTCAACGCAGAGGAAGAGTTTGGGCTGCTTTGACAGCATTGCTGCCCCATGAGACGTGGTCTAGAGGTCTTGGACCAGTTAGAAATGCTCGGAGCTAAAACCCAGAGCTCACTCCCTACAGGGAGAAGGGAAACAGTTCCAAGGGTCAGGCAAGACACGTTAAACAGAACTCCACAAAACCTTAGCCTTTGAACTTGGTTGTGCCAGGGGACAACACGTACAAGCTGACCACAGCCATTCACAAAGTCAGCTGCCAAAGGCCAATAACAGGAAGGCTTCAGTCACTTGCTGGTAAAATAAAATGTACAGACATTAAACAGTAAAAACAAATAATATTGGGAAGTTAACCTAGATTGATTACAAAGCATAGAAGTAGCCTAATCTGTTTTGCATAAAAGCTGCATGAAAAGGCTCCGCATCCATCCCCAGAAAAGGAATGGGTGGGTTTTCTTGATTTATTCATTTTCCATGCATCATTTCAGAAAGTGCTGTAAAACCACAGCCAAGCCAATGCCACTGGTTAACCACGTCTACGCGGACGTTAGGAGAGAAAATGATTCCAGCATCAATCTCTTTTTCCAGTTTCTTGCTGCAAAACACAGCAATAAATTACAGGCAGTTCACCACAAGGCTAAGATGTAATGCTGTAAAAACTTGTAGAAAGCTTCAGTACCAAATTTAACTCCAGTGATTGCCCGTACCGCAGGGTCCTCGTGCTGTGGCAGGAGATGGCTTTGCTGAACAGCGGCAGCAAATCAATTAAAAGTTGCAGTAAATAGCACAATCCCTTAAAAGCATTCTCAGTACAAACGCAGTAACGCTCAATGTTATATTTAGGAATAGGATATACATGTATATATAACTTACAATTGCATTTGCAATGCTTCAAGCTTTGCTGAAGGATAAAACATAACTGAATAGTAATTATAGCTGAGGAGGTTTAAGGAAGTTTCACGGAGGATTTGTTATAAGCGCATTTAAAATACAGAGCAGCTGCACTGGTGCAATATTAAATCTCTCTGCTATTCTGCATGAAGCTCCCAACACTAACCAAAACGCATCCTTTGGTACGTGGAGAAATCTCATTTGTCCGTCCAACAGTCCACAGCCCTTGTCAATGGGGGTTTGTGTTCAGCAGTAGGAGCTTCACAGGGATGTCTGCCACGACGAAGCCTCTGAGGGGGTATATACGATTTGGGGAGCACGAGCGTGAGAGGTACACATGGGACAAGGGCCAGCTCCTGGCTCCAGTGCACCAGCAGTGAGGCACAACATCCTTTTCTTGAACAGAAAATGTCACATTAGCTACCCTGGGTCATGGCTCCAAGGAAAGCCAGTACTGACCCACGTGTGAAATACTAACACAGATAATCTGGAATTGTTATATATTTTCCAAATTAAGGTAAAAGTATAAGTATGGGTGATATTTGCAGTTGGGATGGTAAAGGACTGCTTATCTTATTAATGGAGATGGTTTATAAACCTTGGGAAACAATGGAAATCAATAGAATCAAAGCAATCATGGCATTTCCAGAGACAAGTCTTTGCGTCGCAGGTAGTTACACACATCTCAGCACTCACAAAACCCACAGTAAACCCCTACAAACACTCCTAAAAACAACTCACACTTTACAACCCGTGTTTAACCCAGGAACCCAGCTCGTAGCTAGCAAAAGCGTGCCATTTGCCCTAGAGTCTGCTGCAAAGGAGCCTGGCTGAAAAGATGAAAAGAACTCGGGATAAAGTTTCATCATCTCTCATCTAGATTTAGAAAATTATGGCCAGCGAGTAATCACGGAATGAGTCATATTCCCCTTTAGCAGAGGGCTGCTCCTACAAGTAAAGAAGCAATAAGGGATGTTGGCAATGTCAGCTGCCCAGCAGAGAGTCCCACACAGTGTCCCTCTGGGTCTTCCTTTCTACAAACAGAGAGTATGTTCCCATGATATTCTCTAGAGATCTCAGGCAGGACCAGGCGCAGATACATTAAACGCTATGGCAGCCTGCCTGCTGATTCCTCTCTTACTGAATGACTTCAGAAAACAATAAAAGACACTTCCCCCTTTTCTCACGAGCATCAGCCCCGCTGGAGTTTAATGCATTCGTCTTTTCATGCACTAGAAAGTGCTTCAGGAGAACAGATGTGGACAACTCAGAATTAAACAGAGAGGGGGAGGGAACAGAGGAAAAATGACCACGGGCTAACACACACATGTGAGCATAAACACCTATATATTTTATAACCTCAGTACATCACACTTTGTCAGTTATTCTTTTAAGGTTTTGGTGGCGTCACTGGCAATGACGACGACCACTGTGTTTTCCTACTGGATTAATTTTTGAATTGAATGTATCTTTTCTACAGGAGTGTGGGCAATTGGAAGACACACAAAATTCCAGTAGGCTGCAATAGAAACCATTTCTTTGTGTACATTTTTTTGTGTATGCCAAGACCAGCAGAGCCCCAAGAACAACTGGAGCCTTTGTGTACAGCTGCACTACACATAAATACATACCCTTTTTAGGTGATTTTTCTGTGACAGAAAATTAGATGGCACGCTTAACCATTTTAGCTTAACAGCTTCTTTTCATCTCCTTACCTAACTACCAAGGATATTCTCCAAGGGCACCATGTTGAAGATTATGTCACTTGGAAAGGATTTTAGTGTAGAGGTTAATTCATTAAAATTGAGAGCTCCTAGCTGTGCTTCTAAAAGGCCATCTCATATAATGTCTACGCATGAAAAATATGCTCCAGCATTAACTAGCAGAGAATTAGAAGCAGCAAAATCAGGAGGCAAGCAAGACTGAGGTGGGACAGCAAGCCAGTAGCTTTTTTTTCTTTAAGAAAAAAGTAAGGCAAGTAGTAGATACATTTGTGAAAAGTTTTTTTGAGCAAAACTCTATAAAACAGTGAGACATACATACTGTAGCAAGGTTATCATCTTCCTCATCCTAGGAAAATATATTAGATACACCCAACTTGCATGATAATTGTTACGTCTGCCACTGTAACGACATGCTTGCCTCCTGTTCCTCAACACAGTGCTAACCCATTGTGACTGTTGCTCCTTTTTTTCGTTGCTCATGTTGACATTTGGCAAAACCTCCTCAGTAATGAAATAAAGCCACCACCATCTTCCTCCTTCCTCTGACAGCTTTGTCCGCTGGCTTTCCAAAACACCTATAAGGGTTCCCCAAACGTCACCCCATCACCTCTCACATCAAGAGCAACAAAGGGCTCAAAATGAACCATGGGGAGAAGAGAAGGACATCTGCAGGAACAGCTCTGGAGCGAACCCCGAACAACAAAACCTTTTACAGCAAATAAAATTTTATCTTTATGTAAAGGCGTTCTGCAAACTGAAGAGAGAGTAAACAGAAAAAAAGCCAACTGCATTGCTTTCTGCTTTGACCTCTGTGCCCATTTCTTGTAGAAACAGACACTCTACGCAATTCCAAAACCTTATAAAATATTAATTGAGTAAAAATTAATTAAATACGTCAACTGAGGACATGAACGGCCACGTATTCTGTGTGCAAACTAGAACGAGCACATCCAAATTATGTCAAACCCCACATACTCTAGGCATACAAATAATTTCAATACATAATTATCAAATTCGTCATGCTAAGTACATTATAATCCCCATTTTATTGAAATTCATAAAAAAAAAAAAGCAGCCACATTTCTGTGCCACGATGTAAAATTATACAGGTCAGTTCTTGTTTTCTTTTTAGCATTTCGTTCTGGAAATAAACTGAGATTCTACAGTTGGGTGATTTAATGCAACAGACTTTTTCACATCTTTAAACTGTCATATAGTTTAAAGAGATCAGAGTTCTAGAGGTAAACCTTTCCTAGGCACTTACAATTATTAGCTTATCACTTCTTAGGACCTCCAAATCCATACCTTTCACAAACATGCTTTGAAACAAAAGCAATAAGCTCCTCTTTCCTTTTCAAATTTTAAAGTGAGGCTTCAAAAAAACCCTTTTGTTCTGCTCAAAAAGAAATCAAAGCAAATAAGGAGAAGTGTCTTGCTATCCTGTTATCAGGACTGAATTCATTAATTTGATGAATTGTCACAGATAGGCTATAAAGTGCAGAACAAGTCTGTAAGAGGAGTTCTGGAGTTTCCAACTTCCCACTACTGCTTACTTTGAAACTCCACAGTCAGCAGTAACTTTCAAGCCAGAAAGCTAGAACTCCCATTTTTTGCTTTTATAGCCAAAGGAGAAGATACAGATGCTATTAGGCAAGGCTACTTTTCTTGACATCCAGTCTTCCTTAAAAACCCAAGAGAAATTATATTTCCTATATTATCCTAAAAAGTCAAAATCCCAACCCCTATTGTAACCATATAATTCCAGACAATGGCAGTATGTGAAGTCCTAAATGTATGACTGTTTTCAGGATCAGGATCGCACAAGTAGGAAAATTTACATTTATTTTGGTATAGTAACACTGATAAGAGTGCAAGAAATGGGTGATTACATTGAGCTAACATGTCACGTTGACAACTCTACATATTTTGAGTCATTTACCTAAATGACTAAAGAAGGTCACACAGTCCACATCAGTCAAGAATGTGCTCCCAGTATATCCAGGGACCTCAGATCCTGCCAGTCTCCATTTCCCACCCATCCATGGACAATCTTCTATACAACTCTAGTTGATTCACACCTACACTGAGAACAAATATTTGACCACTTCATCTACAGACAGGTAACTTCTGGTAAAAACAACTCACATTTCTCCTTCCCTTCCTTTTCTTTGATCATCACCATGACCCATCCATCTTTAATATGATCTTCTTGAAAAGAATACCTTGATAAAAAGTGCTCCTAGAACCTCTTTATCCATTCTGGAGTAACCAAAGTGAGTCTGCTTTTACTTCTTTTCCTTTATCAGCTGTCTAGGGCAGAAGTGCATACTACCTGTTGCTACCATCAGCAACCCTCAAAAACCATGAGCACCAATTTTTCTGCACGTACACACACTTTAGTCACCCTATCTCACTAGTAATCTACAAATACCCAAAACTGCAGAATTATTTGCATTGCCAAGAGGCGAAATTCCCTCGCCACCACCTTCTTCATGAGCAAAATTGAGATGCAGAGATTAAGTATTACAAACTTCAGGTCCTGCAGGGAGATTTTGGTGCACCTATAACACACCGTGGCACTGCTACGCAGCACCTGTACAGCTCCAACTACGCTAAAGGTGCTTGCCTGACTCCCCCAGGAAAAATTAGAGCTGGGATTCGCTGCTTTTCCTGAGCTCAAGAGTGTCTCCTGGGATTTGATGTCAAAGATAACAAGTAACAGCCACCTGAAAACAGGAGAAAAAAGGGAAAGTATAAACTCATCTTTAGAAAAATAATTAAGGTCGTGAGACCTAAATGTTGTTTTCCAATGAGTGGCAATTTGCACATTGGTGATACAATGGTGCAGGCATTGAACCACGTGAAGAATGGGCCTTCAGGGCACCTCTTTTCTGCCTGTCTTCTGATGGAAATCAATGTGATATATACACACACTGCACAAGCTGAATTTCATCCTCCATTTTGTGAGGTAAATGGTCAGCAGCAAACACTTTCCTCATCGACTGCATCTCATCTTCTTCTTTTCATTTGTTAGAAAAGAAGGACAGTTGCATGTTTCAGCCCTGTAGAACATTGTGCCCCCACAAAGATATAAGAACTAGGTGTAAGCAGCCTGAATCTCTACACATCTGGAGCCTTCCTTCTGCTCGAGTAAAGAGAAACAAGCAAAATAAGATTGAACTGCATTATCTGCGGCGTGGCACACAGAGCAATGTGAGATTATCGCTTTAGAACCCTATTTCTGTCAGCTTTATCTGAACTTACTTGTTTATACATTGGCTTCTACGTACAGTGCTTGAGAATGACTGCATGAAAAATGATTTAATGTGCAAGCATTATTAATAGTATCTGGAGAACGTTCATTTTGCCTTAAAGAGGAGTTAAATGTGTGTCAGACTCTGGGGAATTCTGATCTTAATCCAGCAAAGCATCTTAAGAAGTTGAAGCCTCTCATACGCTGAAAACCGAGCGTATGTGAAAATGTTTTGCCAGGCTGCAGCTTTTAATAGCTCTACATATGCTTATAATTAATGCTCTGTGGCTATTTTTCATTATTGGATTTTTGTGAAAACTGCGGGAGACTTGACAGACCTGTCACAGTCTGCAGTCACTCAGCTAAAACTAAGGAAGCCCATATTAGTGACACTTAAGGCCATTTGAGTCTGGTAACAGAAGAAACCCAAGCAGTAAAGGAGATAATTTTACAGTGCCTGCTTAACAAACAACATATAGTCCTGGTGGTGATCAGAATAGGTAACTAAAGCGGGAAAGTCACCTTGCTAAAGAGCTGGATGCTACCCAGTATTAAAACTGCCTGGGTTTTCAATTTAGCTGGTGATCACTGAAGGCATTTGTCCTTTAAAGTTTTCTGCAAGTTGGACTTGCTACTTCCAGGTGCCCTGAAACAGAAGCCCAGACAGGACAAGCGTTACGGGCCCCTGCTTCCCTGCAGGAGGGGGAGAGCTTGGGGCAGACCAAGAGACTGGCTCCCACCCATCAGAAACTCATTTTTCCCTTTCTCTTTTTTTTTTTTTTGTTAAATGTTTCAATTAAGTAAATATTAGGTTGCTTGCTTTTTCTTCAAGAGGCACGAAGCAAAAAATGTGTTGCCTCCTTTCGTTACTAGCCCTCTCATGAGAAGGAAGCTTGACTTCCAGCTCCTTCCAGGGGTAATTGAATCTTACGCTAACCAAACATCAAACGATCCACACAAAATCCTTTACCAGGAGCCACCACGCTGCAAACAAAAAGGCAGGATGGTCAAACTGGGATCACGTTAAAACCAGAGGGGAAAGGGGGACCCACGGCCTGGATGGAGGCATCAGGTCTGCTGGAGGCTTCTGTACATCCCGAGTTCCTTTCCTGGGGTGATCACAGACTCAGTCAGATATCCTGCTGCCCTAATATTAAGAAGCAGGAATAGAAAGAAATCTTATTTCATAACTATAATGGGGAGCTCCCGGAAGCTAATACTAACACTCTTAGATGGGATGCACAAACACACATTCTCCCCCCAAATTTCCATTTCATTGAGATCAAATTATATGATTGCATTACCTGTACGGCAACCTTAGTGAAGTCAGGTGTAAATCAGAGTTTCTGCTGTTGGGGTTACCTAGAGGAGGGTATTCCCAGCCTCAGGAACTCCGATCCTCTGCAGCCACCACTGACAAAAGACGCCGGCTCCAATAGTACAACTCATCCCAGGGAAATATTTTCTCGGCCTAGTGCTTGGATTCCAGGCCATTACTCCTGACAACTTACAGCGAGACACGAGATTATGGAAAAATGGTGAGCCTGTATACTTTTACCTTACACGTCTGAGCAGAAATTAGTGTTTTACTGGCCACAAGACACAGGGAACGTCCCAAAGCAATAAAAGGTGCACATCTCTGTTTATACCTCACTCCCCAAAGTCCACTCAAACCCACAGCTAAACACTGCACTGAGGTACCCCCAGGGAAAACAGGTACCTGCTCAGCCTGTGGGGTTTGCTTCTCACAAGCACAAAAAGAGCCTTTCGCTTTGCAGAGCCAAGGCAGAAAAAGCAGTACCAGGGTGGGATGCCAGTCATCTTCCAGTGAAGGAAGCTTATTTTCAAGTGCTCTAGCTTACGTAGGCACTCGGAAATCAAAGAAAGGAGTCAGAATAAACACAATCTGACTGAAAAACTAAACCAAAAACTTTGCATACATGGGGAAAATATATTTAACAGATAAACACTTAAGATACGTGGTCACGCATAAACCCCTCCAAGACTCTGTTTCATCTTTTGGTCCTCATAGGCCTTTTACCAGGGCTTCAATCTCACATTAATATCAAATCTAACAACTTTGTTGTTTTAAAAACAGCTGCTTGGTGCCAAACAGCTAGAGCTGTCCAGTTCTCTAAGGAAAAAAGACGTCTCAATAATCAGTCAACTCTGATCTCCCTCTTATTGACATGCAGAAAAAGAAGTCCTTGCTTTTAATAATAGGACTTCCTTTCATGCAAAGATAGTGGAAGCTTTCAAAGGATAAATAATTCATCATCTTCCAAGCTCTGAGAATAAATTTGTTCCTTTTCTGGTTTACTTTCCTTCAAGATATGACATCTTAGGAAAGCAGGGGGAAGGAGACTGCTCTTTGCTTCTAAGGATATAAACAGGCTCAATGTTTCATTCCCCACTGCAACAAAACTATGAGATCAATAGACAAGCGCTGAAAAGCTTTTCCCACCAGGCAGAGACTCTGCCATCTAAATAGTCTCTCAAAAGATACAATCTCACAAACAGCAACAACAAAGAAACATCTGACGCATAGCTAGGGAGCATGCTCGGAATCATCTCACATGGGGACACAACTCCACAATAAGACAACAAATTAATTAAGCTTGATCATATCACTGACTGGTGACCTATAGTTCTGTCTCCATTCTTTGCAGTTTTATCTAAACTCCAAGGGGATACAGGAAAGTTGTTTTACTTATTGTGACATTTTTTGTAAACAAGGAAAAAAAAGAAATCTGTAGACCAGGTTGAATAAAAAGAAAAAAGGAAAAAAAAAAAAGCAACATACTCTATCTGGCAAGCTGGGCTGTGTTTATATAGGTCTAAAGCAGCACAAACCCAAAACCCTGAAGAGAGCAATCACCATTTTTCACCAGTGACAGACAACACCAGCAGGGTAAGAGTTTGTGCCCAAAACTCAGGGGGCCTTTTTCTCATGCATGGGAGTCACTCAGTTCCTGGCACAACTGCATTTGGCAAAGGATGCAAAAATCAGCTTAGAGATGACTCTCATGGCTCCTGTTTGTAGCACAGCAGGAATCACCTTGTATTAGATTTATTCACGAATCACTAAAAGTAGATGTAAAAACATAAAAGCTGCCATCTGGTCAGTTCAAAGCCAGATCCATCCCAGGAAAGCATTTCTCACAAGGAAGGAGGAGATCCCCGAGGATGGTGTGTGAGCAGGAACACCAGAACAAGCGTTCCCAGCCATCCAGCAGGATTATTCCCCAATACACACTTACGAATCTTGGTCCGGTCACAGTTTACATTTATGAAAGAATGGAGCTTTCAGGACTTACTTTTAAAAGCTCCCCCAGCATTATGCAGACAGGTCACTGCCAGCAGCAATACAGGATTCGGTACAGGATGCCGAATGTAAACACCGTTCTGCAGATGACAGGGTAATATCTTCTAATGATCATCTTGAACAATGTATCCCTCTTCAGAACGCTGAAAGTGCATTAATATGAATGATTGGCTGACCAAAGAGGGGAACAGCGCCATTTGAAACTTACAGCTGCCTAGGACAAAGTAATGTTGGGGAGGGTGGAGGATAAAAATTGCTATGTATGTCATTAATTTATACCTCAGCACTGTGGATTAATTATTTCCAGAAATACCGACAAGGGAAGCCATGGAAAAAAAAATACATTAAAAAAAAAAATAAATTCACTGCCAGACATTTTTTTTTAATGGCTGTTATTGTCAGCACTGCTAATCCAGTTAAGAGTCTGCTAAAATGATTAAAGAAATGCAAGATAAGGCTTCCAGAAACATAGTCTACCCTATAAACCAGTTTGCTGCTTCAAGCCCAAATCCATCAGTGTGCTGGTATCCATGAAACTGCAGCTTTACAGATGAGATGTTATGAAAAAAAACCCAAGAAAAAAAAACCAGTTGATTGCAAACATTTTGCATGGCAGCTCCTATCACGCTGCTGAGAGGCGGTGAAAGTTAAGGCAAGAGAGGAGAGATCATTTACAGAGACAACCCTTATTGCTATGGATGGCAATTTATCTGTAAGTGCTGGGAGCAGAGATTCAGAGCTATTATTGAAATGCACCCAATGCTTCTCTTCACAGGAACTGCAGTTCCAAAATACAGAGGGTTTGTTCATTCTAAGGTCTTATATTCACCATTTGTGTCTACTTGGGTGGAGGAAGAGGAGGCAGATGCCTTCCCCTGCTACATCCTGTTCATTCCTTGTCTCTCTGTTGATTTTACTCCCACCACAGCAGCAAAGGTGAGGTAAGAATCCAGCAACACTGAATTGAGCCCCTGGGCTCAGCAAACCATACACATCATTGATCCGGTACCATGGTGGGTGTTCAGCACCATCCACTACAATAACCTTCACGTATAGATATAAAAAGATAAACACAATTTCCCATATTCCTTTTCCAACTTCTCTTTACGCTCTGATACAAAAATACACACTATCACATGTCACATGTAACGCAAACTCATCTGAGAAAAAACATTTGCCCCATTTCAGCATCAGTCATAAAGGAGCGCTCAAAGAGCTGCTACACACCATGCTAGGAGGAAAACAAACTGGTGCAAGCACACTACTCCAGCAAAGATTTTTCTGCCTGATCACTGTTACACTCCAAGGAGAAAAGAGGCTCTCAGGGACAGGAACAGGCTGTGCACCTAGTACACAAGTGCTACAGAGAGGGAGGGAGGGAGCCGGAGCTTTGGTCCTTTTAACCAGTGTTGCAGCTGGAAAAAAATCTCATCTCAGCCAACTCCACAGCGTGAGGACTGAAATAAAAGTAGGACTCAAACTGACTATACCAGAACTAGTTCAGGTCATTCTATCCCTACAATATCCATTAAAATGTGAGTGTACTAAAAGAGACTGGCTTTTCAGTGCCTCACTGATGGAGTCAAACAGCCTAAGCCTATATATTTTACATATATATGCATATATTTCTTAGTCAGTATATATGTTTTAAAGCAATTTGGCACATACATTTAATTAAAATCCAAAGCGATTATGTCAAAGAAATTCAGCCCCATTAGCTTTCCTACTGCAAGCAAGCTGCCATAACCCACCCTGAAGTGCAGGTCATCCGGCACACCGCTGACCCCACAGCCTTCAGGCATCACTTTCCCCAGCATGGCTTTAATGTATGTACCAACATATGAGGGCCCAGGGGAGCAAGTGCCTTTTTCTCAGGCTGAAACTGGAACCCGTTTCTTAAAAAGTGAGCTACACAACCAAACGAGTCACACTGCTGTGCACGCAGTTTTCCAGCCCAGTTTTCCAGGTCAAGCCTTCTCTCCCTACTTTTGTTGGTGAATCTGTGTCAGTCCGAGATCTGGAGCCAGAAGGTCGGTGTCAGGACAAGCTGCCAAAGAGGATACAAGCTACAGGCAAAATGCCACCAAAGTTTATTCATTTTAGGGAAGAGGACTAACGCTGACAGCAGCACAGTCTTACCATACCCTCGCCATGTAGAAGACATGCCATTATAAGCTGAACGCTGCAAGAGATCTGACCTGAGCAGAGAAGTGCAGTAATTCATGAGAAATTAATTTCACCGGATGACTGGAAAGACCTTTCGCTTCCCAAAGCGTGTGTGCTTTGTTAGGTCACTGGGGTTCAGCTAATTAGAGCAGTTTCCTGCTCTTCCAGAATTGAACATATCAAACAAAAATGGTTAGAAGAAAGACATTTTCATGCAGATATTAGCTTCAATCTCTCAACATAAAGTTGTCCCACATTCAAATGGCTCACAAAGAAAACCTAGGAAAAATAGGAACATGGATAACCAAGTCTGCAAGACGTCAGTCTTGGATACTCTGCACATGCTGACTTACTGTTTCCACACAGGGGCTTTAGCAGCTCCTGGTTCAGTGTATTTTTCAGGATTTTGGATGTCCAACTGCTCAGTTAGCATCTCAGAGAAATGGCCACTGTCATTTGTGCAGTGAGTGCGACCGCAGCGAGAGCATCCTGGGCTTGCACTGCACGCACTACAGAGTCTGGCTACATGGCCACCAAAAGACCTGCAGGTCCTAGAGACTTAACTGCTTCTGCTTCTTCCACAAGCACGGTACATATGACCTACAGACACAGGGGGTTCAGTGCACATGAACCCAAATTTTTGCCCAGGATTTCTCAAAAGAAAATAAGGACCACACACAGGTCATACAGCTGCACAGCCCCTTGGCTTGTCCCTAACTCTCACCCCTCCTCAGTTTGGACCAGCCCAGCTCACACTGTTAGTTTTGGTTGGGAGAGACCTTTAAGTTCATGAAGTTCAACCCTTAACCCCACATGGCCGGGTCACCACTAAACCACGTCCCTAAGCACCTCATCTACACCTCTTTTAAATCCCTCCAGGGACAGTGACTCTACCATCTCCCTCGGCAGCCTGTTCCAGGGCTTTACAACCCTCTCCGTGAAGAATTTTTTCCTAATATCCAACCTAAACCTCCCCTGGCACAACTTGAGGCTGTTTCCTCCTGTCCATGTTTCTACTATCCCTAGAAAAGGTCTCTTCCTGGATTTGCACCTTCATATCATGGGGTGCCTTCAGTTCTAAGGGAGGAAAGTCTTCATCCCCTTTCTCTCTGCTGAAGGCTTTATTAATGTAGTTTTGCACACGTAAGATGGTGCTTTCTTCAAAAAGTAAGTCAGAAATATCCATAGTACATCAGATTCCATAGTCTTGGTTTCAAAAATCAATAATGCCATTGCTGTAACATTTTCCTTAGGTTTTTTTTCCAACATTGAACAGTTCTGCTTTTATATTACCCACTGATGACTCATTCTCCAGTTTGACACTGTATTGCTTTTTGAGATCTCACCATTTCTCTCCCAGGCTGCTTTTGCCCCAGCCTCCAGCACACAGCTACTGGAGCAAACTGGCTACAGTGGCACTCGGTTTCTGGGTTCCAACACAGTATAAGCTCTGCTCAGATCCTTCCCCACGTAGAGAAATCCTTCTTGTCTCAAGAAGAAAAAAAGTCTCTTCAGATCAACTGTTTGTTCTGCTGAAATGGTTTTAATGTTTTACTCTCAAAAGGCACTTGGGTGCAGAAGTTGGTGGCTGTGAACAAGCACGTCCACTTCAATTTGCTGTCGCAGCACGGAGCAAGTCAGTCCATATCTCTCCCACATTTCTAAATAAACCCATTGCCTTTGATTAATATAGTTACTTTGCCTTCCTTATTCAAAAGCATATTTTGTTTTTCCTCGTGGAAATGACAATCTAGAGCAAGTTTTAAGACAACAAGTTTCCCCACTCAGGATTAAACAAGCAAACAAACACACACACACACGCAAAGATTTCTTCGCAGAGTTGTAGCCAGGGCTAACAGAACCTCGAGAAGGTGTTTACACACTACAGGTTTTCTGGATGTGAATCTGGGCTATATCCAGATCCAGCTGAAGCCAGATGGCCCTGCCAACAGACCCTGGGCAGTCTTACACTGGTAACTTACCCGTTTCCAAGATCAAGTCAGACCTGGAAAGCAATTGATTCCTTGTGCATTAGAATAAACTCAAACCTTGATAATAAGGAGAATCAAGGACTTTCTGAACAGCCTGGAGGGACCTGGAGCCCTTTCCCCAAAACTGCATTAAATACAGTCCTGAAAATATTTAGACTGAAAAAAAAAGTCCAGAGTTTTCTTGCAAACAATCTGTGGGAGCCAGTTATTGTGTGTCTTTGATCTAATCAGTTGGACAATAAATAGTAAGAGTTTGGACTACCTCTAATGGAATTATAGTGAATTATTTTTTCATTATACTCAGATTTATTGTTCTTTTACTGTAAGTTATCTGCTCTCGTGTTTCATAAAAAATTCACTAGAACAGAAGAGCAAGCCCTAAAACCTTTATAAGCAGCTCAACCAGTTCTTATAGAGCTCTTTTAGGGTTTGAATTCAGTTAGATTGTAAGGTGCACAAGCAGATCTAAAAATAAATATGTTTCAGAATCTTTCTTCATGTTCAGACCAATCTCAAGCTCAGTGAGTACTTTAGATGTATGAGAAACTCGTACTTGGTTGTGCCATGTATATTCTTTACAAGGATCTGTAATTAAAGAGGGAGGGAAGCAGCTTTAGGTGCTTACCTTTGAAACATGCCATTACAACATTTAAGGGAGAACAGAGAGAATCCATGCCCTCAAGCGAAAAAATACAAGCAAAACAAGGGTTATTTAATGGCTGTGGGTTTATCTTGGTTTCCTTCTAAAAGAGGACTTTTGCCTTGTGGTGGTTGTGTGGACAGTAGCACCTGGTCTTTAGATGTTACTGCAGGTCCTAGGCTGGTTTCCAAGATGCACCTCAGCTGGGTAAAAAGAGCACACCTGATTTATAAGCTGTAAATGCCACTAGAAAACAAGTAACTTGGTTTTGATGATGTTCCTAATAGCAGAAGGCTAAGCCCTGCAAGACTTGCATGAGATGACTTGTACAATCCACAAAAGGCCCAAGGATATTTCAGAAGAGTCTAATTTGCCCTAGAAAGACCAAAGGACCATCATGACTTCAGCACTCCCACATACCACAACGTTTGCTTGCTCGGGCTTTGCACCCGCTGCAGACCCACACCTCAAAAGCAAGATCTTCTATCCACCAAGTTCCCTGTGACATTACTTTAGACACAGCTGCTCCAAAGAGGTTACATTCTGGGGATGTCTCCTGTGGTGGGCAATATCAGGAACAAGTCTGTATACCATATGGATTGTTTTCTTCCAAATACGATCACTCCTGTACCTTAAGACAAGACATTAATCTAATTAACCTAGACAGGACCATACACGCAGCAGCACAGGGCATTACTAGCACTGTAAAGCACACGTAGACCCACGCACACCACAGATGACAGCAAAATATGCTGCTTAACATCTAATGCATCAGAAGATGATTCAAAAAAAAAACCAAAACCCAACCAAAACCCAACACACTGTCTAAATAATCCATGTCTATTTAGTAGTCTGATTGTGTACTTTCCCCTGGGAAAATAGTACTGAGGACAAGAAGTGATTTAGCAATCCATTTTTCTAAATTCTTTACCTCATTCACAAGAAGCATGGAAACAGTAAAGGAACGTCCTGCTGACACCCTGCTCTCCGAAGAGACTAATTCCTACATATCTTCTCTTGCTCCTCCAGTGCTGCCATGCTCCCTCCTGATTCGTCAGAGAATCCCCATTCCTGCCAGCAATAGACTTTCAAACCTATAGCAAGTGAGTTTATTATTCCCACAGTAAAGGCAAGGAGATCACAGAAGGCCTCTAAGATTGCTGTCATCAGAGTTCGGGCAGAAGCAGCAAGGTTGTGAAGGATGCTCTTAGACCAAGTTTCTCCAGGAATTGAAAAACTGGTAATTTAAAAAGCAAATAAAGATGTATTTTTTCCTAAGTTTTTATGTTCCAATATGAAAATCATGTCAATGGAAGCATTTTCAAAAGGCTAGGGAGACAAAGGGAGCTGAATAAGCAGCAGCAATAAGAGAATTACATAAAGGAAAGCAGAGGATTAAAAAACAGTCTATTAATAGTTGCACTGGCACTTCTAGAGGCTGGCTTCCAGCCTTTATCCCAAAATAGCCTCGAACCTCAATAAAACTTGTACAACTTCATATTTTGGAGCAGTTCTCATTCAACACAAGAGTAGAGACCAGCTGAAAAAAGAGAGATACTGATCTATTTACCTGGATTCAAAGCACGCCGGGATGGTACTGATGAAGATACCCTGAGGATCAATGCATGGTCAGAATAAATGTGGAACATCTACTGTAAATTCAAATATAAGGGATCCTTACGCTGCTTTGCACAACAGTGAATTTCAGTCTTCCAAAGGCAAAAAATTGTGCTACGTAAGCAGATTTCCTCGAGTCTCCAGAGATTCCTGCGTGCGTCACAAGTGCAACTGGCTAGTGGCAACTTGAATAAACTCCCTCTAACATCTGATGGCCCATCTTGTAAATCGAATAAGCATTTCAAAGATAGCAAAAGGGGGTGTATGTGCGTTTATTTTTCTGTTAGAGAAGCATCTACTGATTATGATGGGGACTTGGCATACCGCAGAACACAAACCACATCACATAAGGCGACACAGCTTATAGCCATTACCAGCATGTGAGTTGCTTCTTAAAATGGAAACCAGAAAGGTTTAATGGAAGCTGGAATCACTCGCCCAAAATCTTTCCGTTTACGAACAACGCAGCACAAGTGTAACCGCACAGAACTTGGCCAGCCTACAAGTTTCTAAACAAGCTGTTAATATATTTATTGAGATTGCATTATGATTGATTATTAATTCATTTCCTGTGTGACTGAATCAATATTCAAAGTCTAAACTTAAAGTCCCCTGTTAATTATGCAGGAAGATGAATGATCTTATAGGTTAGCTTTGTCGAAACCAGTTGTACCATCTGTCAGAGATTAATTAGGAAAATATTTATAAGCACAAATGAATTTGTCACATTTACTAAAGAAAAATGACTTGGCTGATGAAAATTATTTTCTAATGCATATAAATAATAAATATGACTGTAACCTCTTCAACTAGACATGAAATTTAAATTCAAAATAAGGGAAGAGACAGAAGTATGATTTCAGAGCTCTGGTCAATTCTCACGTATGCCTCGTCAGGAAAATGTACTAAAGGAGATTCTTCCCAAAAATGTTTACCTTGCTTTGTATTTCCTTTGTTAAATCCACAACTCTTCCAGGTCCTTTTCACAAGGTTCTTTCAACCTACTCAGTTTCAAAGCCAGCGGTAACTATCAGTCAATAGATATTTGCATGCATACAGAAATAAAACGATTGGTAGCTTTATAAAAGAAATCATAGGGACCATTTGGAGAGACAGAGCACTAAACATTAATATTTTGCCTGGACTCCTTAAGAAAAGGCAGGTACCAAGGATGGCCATTCACACTGAAGTGCACATTAAGATAACCAGGCTGTTCTCTCTAAAACAGGATTGGAAACTTTGCTTTATCTTTTTTTGATGTAGTTATTAATTATAACTTACAATTCATATTGCATTAGCCCCTAGCAGATTTGTCTGCTCTTACACAGAACTGTTGAGATGAAGTCCGTGATGATAAAGGTTTTTCTAACAATCACATGAAGAATTTTAAATTATGTTCTCAATTTCATACAAATTCATCTTCCGACTTCGAATTTTCCACTGGCTTAATCTTCGGGTATTTGCCTTACAGAATAAGACATTCTGAAATCTTAGACTCCACACTGCTTTAAAGACCTGACAGAAAAAAACCCACCACCTCCACCCTGTTTGTGTTCCATTTCCTTCAGAAAATGCAGTTCAAGCTGTATATTGCGTTGAACACCTGCTACGGCAACAGCTTGGGAGGCGCATCAGAGCTGATTGTGCTTCGAGGAGATGAAGTACAAGTAGGCAATAAATGTAACTAGGAACAGACACTGCACAAGATGTGTTGGTCAGCCCATCACAGCGGACTCTCGCCGCAGACCTGCACATCGAACACGGACAGGTCCCCCCAGGCCTGAAGGAGCACCAAGGTTACTCTAGGAGCAAGAAGCGACATCACGTCTTGAAAAATAACAAACAAAAAATAATAAATCTTCGAGCTGCCTTTTCCAAACTATTTACTTTCGTGCTCTGCTTCTCTTTGAGCATCTTCTGGACAGCAGCACTGACACATTGCAAGTAGCTACGCTTAATGACAGTGCTGTTAAGAGCGGCGGCCCGGCCCTGCAAAGGGCTAACTGCCTTTCCACGCTCTCCTAATTAGCACCATGGCTGCTGCTCTGCAGTCCTAAGATGAGCAGGATCAACAGAAAAAGCAGGGCCAACAATTCCGTTGAGCTAATTGAAAACGTCTCACAGTCACCGTGGAATAACATTTACAAAACACTTCAAGGCCTTAAATTCCCATCACTTCAATTCCCTCACTAAATTGACCTCTGCTGGCTTTTATACAGTGTGTGGCAAATTTGGGCTGCAGCAACAACAGGTCTTGGATACAAGTTTCCAAGCAGCTGAAATTTGGCCCTAAGAAAAAGAGAAACCAAGGAGCACTCAATACACACACACAGACACAGAGTGGGATGGTCAGAAAGCACAAGAGCCAGAGGTACCTCAAGTGGGAAGAATAGAAGTGAATTAACGTAAGAAGGGAGCCAAACAGAACACAAGGCACTTTTGTAGGAAGGGAAAGGAAAGGAGTTTGGTTTGGTCATAATAATGAGGTTTTTATGCACTCCAAGGCAAACGCTGATGGTGAAACCTGTAACAGGCAACTCAGGCCAGCTGAGGCAGCATGAAAGTAAAGATGTCATCCTTTCTTGTTGTCCTCAGAAGAACCACACTGCTCTCAGCCTCAGTGACCACTTACAGCAGTATTGGTAATAGGGTATAAATTGTCATCCTGTCGACAATCCTGCCAGCACTCCAGTTAATGAAAGCCTAAACAACAGGAGGACCCTCGGTGATGTTAACGACAACATGTTCACTCTCTCTTCCAAAGAGGTGATGTTCATTACTGCTCTTGATCTGGGGGGTGGACTTGGAGAACACTGTGCATTAGCAAGCATGAGAACAGATGGGCGAGAAGAGAAAAAGAAATTGTGGCTGCCTAAATTTTATACTGGCTCTGTCCCCAGGACAGTGTAGGGGAACTTCAGGGGTAATACACGGTGAAGCATCTGACCTCCTTTTTTCCAAGTGCAGAAAAAAATTTAGAAACAGGGCTTCACTTGATGCAAACAAAGGAATTTGTTCTTTTTCTTCTGCTGACTTATTTTCTGCAGCAATGTGCTCTACTACCTTTTTAATAATAACCAAAAGATGCCATTTCCTTCCCCCCACCTCAAGAAACAGGATGAATGAAGTCTGTCTCCAAATTCATTTGTACCCTCTGACACTTACCCCTCTGTTTTCTACCACTTCCCTATTTTCTTCAGCTTCTCCCCTGACACTTACACCAGCCTGAGACCAGCCTGAAGCTGCCCATGGACTGGCCAGGCTGTGAATGATCTCTTCCTCAGCAGCAGCACAAATATACATCTGTCCACTCTCCCCACTGAAAATTTTGAATTTCTACCAAAAAAAAAAAAAAAAAAGTTAGATACTCTTTTCTAATTAGGTTGCAAGCAGCCTCCAGGAAAACCTGCCTAAGAATCTTACATATAACACATCAGATTCACACACCAGTGTGGACATGGGTTACTGTTTCTCAAGAAAAACAAGACTAGACAATAGAAAGAGAACCTAAACAAAATGTACAGGGCATACACATGCTCAGTATCAATGATATTAAATCAAAGCTGAATCCACAAAGATGAACAGGAAGATCACCAGGAAAATTAAAAACAAAACCAAAAATACTTAGTGGGCAGACTACAAAGTTTATCTTTTGCTTTCAAAGCAGACTTGAAAAACTTCAGCAAAGTCATATCAAATAGTACATTAGAGTTAAGAGAAATCTGTTGGATTTCTCTTGCACTAACCACAGCTCAGGAACTGATTTAAATGGCTCATCAACAATCACTTTGATGAGCAGTACAGGGAAGCCCAAAACCTTAGCAGTAGGATAGTAAGAAGGTCATTGCTAACTTTTGTACTGAACAGTCTGATCCTTCAGACCAGCTCCCAGTGGCCTGTAAGATGCAGGGGTTAACTTACAGTCAATTGAAACATATAACAGCCTTACAGTACCATGATAATCCATTGAGAAAAAAAACACAACAGAACAACCTTGGGTTGTTGGTTTTTTTTTTCACAAAACAATACTAGCTTAATTCAAGAATCAACCCAAAGAAATCATTTTTTTTCTGTCCTACATAAAAAAAAAATAAATTGAGACTTAAAAAATGCTTTAGGTATTACATATCTTGTTTATAATATAAGGTCACATATACACAGACTCAGCTTTACATTTACGAAGGTGGTAATTTAAGAAGATTACTTATTCGAACAAAGCTAAGCACAGGCATTAAAAAAAGATTCATGCCTTGTGACTTATTTCATGCTTTATGTTGCACTGGAAAACGTTAAAAGGCTTTGTCTTTTCTTCTAATCCTTAATTAAGAGACTCTGCCTTGAGTTGTGTAACTCCTGTGCACGCACATTTACAGCGGGAGTCTGGTGCGCTCCCTGTCCACTGCGATCAGCTCAGGCCCACACCACAGAACTGGAACAGCACCACTGCAGACTTTCAACATAGGTATTTGCATGTTAAAACCTGGCTCCTCTCTGTCACAGTTCAGACTTCTTTTTGCTACCATCCATAATCCATGACAGAAATCCAAAGATACATATGTGTGTCCTCAGAAGTGCCCACTGATACCCACTTGTCATCCAGCTTTAGCCCCACCGCAAGCTCCAGCACTCTCCTTAGAATTTGTAAAGTAATTATTTATAATAAAGGCAGTCCCAGAATACAAACACATACAGAGGGAAGCATTGCTCCAAATATATTACTGCTAGGTGGAATTCCACCTTCTTCCTGGCAAGTAATCAAAATGCATTCAGAGTCACTCCACTGCAATCGTAATAAATTCCAGTGGTCCAACCAACAACAGAAAAGTTTTCTCGAGATGTTTTTCCGAAAAAAACCCCAGATGAAATCCCCATGATGTACCATGAGAAGCAATGAGAAACAAAGAAAGGTCTTAAAACCAAAATCTCATGTTTACTCTAAAATCCAGGGAATTACAGTAACTCAAAATGCTCATTAGAAAAAGTAACGATAAATCTGTAAAATAAACCACAAGCCACACACGTGCAGAGGGCTAACTGCTGGAAGATTTGGCAGCCACATGGCAAGTGGGGCAACTCCAGATTGTGCCCTGGTGCACAGCTTCAACCGGTGCGGAACTTCGACTTCCTTTTGACCACAAGAAAGACAGCTTCAAGGGTACCAGTGGTGTGCTCAAGTGCCCACCACAATACAAATACAGACAGAAAACTAAATCGATCCAGCGAGCAACACTCAGTGAAACATAGATAAATAAGAAAAAAAAAAAAGAAAAATCCTGCCAGAATCTTGGACTCCGTCAAAAATGGGCAGGACTGCCAATTGCTCCTAAAAATCAGTTAGGTTAGAGAACAACCCAATCCAAAAATTAACTAAAGAAGTCAGAATAAAACTCCGTGAACCCACGGACTTCCTGTTGTATGATTAAAAGACTATTTCCCTGAGAAGACACAGCAAATACCATACATGCAAGAGAACGACAGCTTTTGTTCTTTCTTTCTGCTGTCTTTCCAGCCTATGGGACCATGTTTTCATTCACTGCATGGTTTAATTGCGTCCACTGATAGGACCCCATGGAAAGCAATGGAAAACATGGCTCCATCTGCTTTGGAAGAGGAAAAGTAAAGGAAGTCCAAGTTCCTGCCCTTTTGGAAAAGCACCCTCTGCAATTCAACATCACATGTTTGTAAAGACCCCTTGGAGAAACTTATGTGGTCCTTCAAGAAACACCGCAGTGACTCTGCTGGGATTCAGAGGCCTGACTTCAAGAAAGGTAAGTATTTTGAAGTTGAACTCAGGGCATTTCCCTTTCTCGCAAATAACACATATTCCTCTTTTTCATTCTGTTCTGCTACTTCTAATTTAATGGAGAAAATTAAGCAGGAATTTCAGCCAAGGTCCTGCTGTTCTATTCAAATCTACTTTCATCAGATTATCACTTCCAGCAGTGATAGAAATATTAATGATTTTTTTAAAGGGAGTGTTGTATTTAAATATTTCAAAACTATTGGTTTGTTTGTGTCAATGAGAAGGAAACATATTGACTGGAAGCTGCAGCTAATGCTGCCTTTTATAAATCTCCTGTCAGGCAAAGAATGGCTCTCCACAGATTCCAATATGATGTAGAGGCTCTAAAGCAAACACTCCTATTGCCAAGTGGCTCAAAGGGAACTGCCACGGCAATATCGTGGGCTGAAGAGTGGGATTTTAGTTTATCTTCCCCACCATAGACGCTGAGCAAAAAGAGAAGATGGCTCAGAATGCTTCAAGTCGATTGATTTACTGAAATGCCAGAACCTCTAGGTAAGCAGCCCTGCTACACTGAAGTTTACAGGCAGTTTCATTAGACAACAGCATGGCAGAGACAATGCATTCGAAGGCTGCTCTCACAGCACTGGGGCTCTAACTTCAGTGCAGAATTGCATGTATGTACACATGTATAGTGCATGGGAATGTACAGGTTACGCAGCATTCTGGCTTCAGTGCCTGTGAACCCTGCAAGTAACACATCCAGCTACCTGGTGCAAAAACCATGTAAGGACTACAGCTGCAATTGAAAATATGAACATAAGAAAACGATACTTGAGTGTGGTCTAAACATTCCTAACTGCACAGTAGGAGAAGCAAGGAAATAAATCAGCAACACTCACTGATACACCCACTTTAATCCTTTATTACAATTTGGTTCAGGCTAATTTCTGTGACTTTTAGCCCTATCTGCACAAGTTCAGCAAGCACTTTGGGAACTACACAGCATAGCACACTTCACAATTTTTTTTTTAATTTTTTTTTTTTAAATATTCTGACTTACAATTCATTGGGGCACCAAGTCTTTCAAAAACCTGCAGAAAGAGGTTAGAGATACTGCTGCCTTATACCCAAGACCGGCCTCATCGTTTACAAGAAGGTGTTCTTACAGGGTTTATGCAGCCACAGAGACTGCAGTAGTTCAGGCTTCTGCCATCACTTGCAGGATACAATACCACTGATGTGCCCTGGCCGTGTATATTCTGCAAGATGTAGTGCTGCTTGTCACGGGGAAAAACTGCTCATCTCACATGGTTTAAATCAAACCGGGATTGAAGAGGTTTATTGATTTATTAATGACACGTAATTAACCAGCAATCTGTGAACTATACATTCAGGAAAACAAAAGACAAACCACAACACCGGACTATTCCAAAACCTTGGGAAGTACAAGCGTGTTTCTAGCTACCTTTCTCAAGCTAAGTGCTAACAAGAGCGTGCACGGGTGTGCAGAAGCGCGCAGGCACACACTCACTCCGCTGAGCACGGCTTCCCTGGCCACAGGACCCCCAGACCCTCCTGTGCCATGCTGATCCTCACAGCAGCAGAAGATTTTAGGTTCTCCTGGTGGGTACACACATGCTCCATCCCAACAACTGCTGCCATCCAGGCTGTTCTGCCCAGCATGAGCCATCAGAGGTACCCATGATACTTCCTCTGCATTTCACAGGTTGAAGAGTTCAAGTCTTAAAGGGCTGACTTGAATTCATCAGAAGAAGTTGTCTCCTGGGATTTCAGACCACTGGGATGAGCAAAGCCTCCCCCTCTCCACCTGTAGGTAGGGGCTGCAAAGCAGGTTTCCCCAGTGCTCCTAAACATGTAGGGCTTCCTCTGGGAAAAAATACCTCCAGCCCCTCTCTACCGGACACCTTCCCCCGTGTCTAAAATAGCCAAGTTCACAAAGTAGCATTGTGGAGGTTTGGCAATGCGAGTCTTCTCCAGCCATTTATTTCCACAGCATTCACGAGAACAGTTTTATTTGCCATTCCAGCTGCGGGGACAGGGGTATGGCTGAAAGGGGTCACGGGTCTCAGCACCGCACGCAGACACGGTATGGCACGGCGAGGCTGCTTCCTGAGCAAACCACTTCAACACTGGAAGAAACCGAGCATCTCGGGGTTGTTATAAAGGCTCGGTCAGGAAGCACATTGTTTTTGTAATAAGCAAGAAGACTGCAGCCAGAGCCGTACCCCCAGGCAACCTCCCCGCTGACCACGCTGCAGAGCGGCATCTCCCAAGGACCCGTCTCAGAGAGGCTTGGAGCTGAGCTCTGGTCGAAGTCTTAACTCCAGGCACTTGCTAAGAGGCACCTGCGTATCATTTTGCAAAGCAAACAGGAAATGGGATTTGGGAAATGCTGCAATTGCTTTAAAAAAAAAAAACAAACCACGAGACAGTAAATCTGCAGTTCTTTGTGCAGATTTGTCCCATGCTGTTGCTCTTACTCATTCAGGCACCTGCAAAACTACGGCAAACACACGTATTCCCTGCACACAGTAGTTATTATGAAAAATCCCCCAATCTAATAAGTGATTTTTTTTTTTTAATGGAGTTTATTCACAGTGAGCTAATGGATTTGACAAATGAAATTCTGTTCATAGCTCTCCAGGAGCAATGGTTTTGATTACAAATTAAAGTAATTTGGTCACTTTTCTATTCCCCGTGTTCCTTTCCTATGCACTCTTCAAAATACATTTTCTGAACACATCTTACCATTCTGGTGAACGCTTCTATTTCCCGTGCCAAAAATCCCACAGGAAGCAAAGGAATAATAATTAAAATATATACTTGTCTGAATTTTTAATTAATAACATGCTCTGCTTGTTCCCTTTGTTTTATTGACAAATACTTCAGGCACATTCATTAAAAGGTTCAAGGAATTCTGTCACAGAGACATTACACACATCTGCCGTTCCCTGAGGACATACCTCCTACCAGTCATACAGAATCCTGATGTCTGGTTGATGTGCCACCACCCATCTTGTTTTGCTGTTGAGCAGGCTGACACGGAGAGAGGACTGATGTCCAATTTAAGTTGCAGACAGTCAGAAATCCCCAGGAACTAAGGAGTTTCCTTCCAGAAAATCTCTGTACCATCTGAGCTCAAAGTATAACATAACTAAACAGACCCAGAAATCAAACAAGGCTTAGGTTTTGAAGAAGCATCCCATTTTAAAAAGGGCATGCCACTCAAGGAATAATCTGGTTTCTGGTGCAGGTTTTCAGAAGAATATCTGCTCAGCTGCTGGACACTTTCTGAAGAAGATTAAAATAAACCTTCATCCTCTGCTACAGGCTCTGGTTACCAGTTTCTGATTTATTATCCATTTATTTGGAGCAGAGGAATTGCCTCTAGTCCTCTTATTCTCATCCCAGCTGCCTACCCTCTCTATATACGTGGATGGCAGAAATGGCTCCATGTTCTTTCAAGATGGGGCAATCTTTTTAACCTTGATGGGTTTAAGTGACAGGAGGGAAGCACTGCTGCAGCAGAGAACAGTTTCTTTCTTGCCTTTATTGCTTTCCAGGACTGTAAATCTACCAACGTCTAACCTAGTTTCCCCAACTTCTGGTTCACAAAAACCTCATATTCAGCTTCAGATCCCACTTTGGCCTTTCAAAAAGAAATGCATGCTACTCCAGAAACACAACCCTGCTTATTATCTACACTAAAAAAAAATTCAGTTTTCAGCTAAGTTTCATTTTGTGTGTACAGAGCTGTACACCCCAATATAACCTCTGTTGTAGCATTCACAGTGCAAAGACATTTAGCTCTTCAAAGTGGAGCAAATAATAGTGAAATATTTCACTCGAGGGTTTTTGAAGGTAGAAAATAAATGTAATAAAACAGAGGAAATCTCTGAAGCCTGCAGCCCTAAAACACCAGTGTAGCTACCAGCATAGCCCCTGGACTAAGAGTTGCAAGGAAGCAGCTCTCCAAGAGCTGGCATTGGCAGGAGAAAGAAAGAGCAAGGACCCTCCACTAGGAACAAGGAGAGCTTGTCCTGTGTGTTTGTCATCTACCTTTGGAGATTTGTCTCTGTTAAAAAAAGCATTTAAGCTTGTGCACCTTGTTACACAGCAGAACAACAGAACTTTACTTAATTTCCCTGAAGTGAAACACCTTCCTGAGGAAAATCTGTTCCCACTGGCCTTACCTTTGGCACGTATGGGAAGTGTACTGTTGTCTTGTAGACACTGTAGAATTTCGGTAGCCCCAGCTATCCACCAAGTGCCCTTTCCCCCAGTCCCAATGGCAGAAGAGAAGGAAGGAAGCTGGCACCTCAACCAGAGACGAATGGTGTCTCAGCCCACTGGAGCTGCTGAAGATGGCAATGGAGCTGAGGGTGTCCACGTGAAGACCTCCCTTGTGACTAAAAGGAAAGAGCTGTAAGAGCAGCACCATCAGTTTGCACCATTTCAGGCTTTGCTCCTGGGTTTGGAGGCAGCAGGGTAAGGGCACAGAGGCTGTCTCACCATCACAGGCACTGACACAACACAATCAAGCATTGAATCATAGAACTGGGTCGGAAGGGACCTATTAAAGGTCATCTAGTCCAACTCCCCTGCAGTGAGCAGGGACATCCTCAACTAGAGCGGGTTGCTCAGAGACTCATCAAGCTCAACCTTGAGAATCTTCACAGATGGGGCCTCCACCACCTACCTGGGCAACTTATTTCAATGTTCCACCACCCTCACAGTAAAGAGCTTCTTCCTAACATCCAATGTTATCCTTCTCCAGTTTAAAACCATTGCCTCTTGTCCTGTTGCTACATGCCCTTGTAAACAGTCCCTCTCCGGCTTTCTAGTAGGCCCTTTGCAGTAGCCAAGACAAAGTTACCCTTAGCATCTGGACGTAGATTTGCCAGATGCATCTGGGACTTCACTATCAACTGGTAATAAGCAGCAAGTGAAGTTAATCAGGAAGGTGGGAAAGTGCTATGTCAAAAAGCATGATACAGCCTTTTCTTCATGGGATAACATGAGCATTGTGCTGTGACCAAATTAATGATCTGTATCCATTCATAGTAGAGGAGTGAATTCCCATCTGCCTGGAAAATGCCATGTCAGCATGCCCAATGGGCAGGTGAGCCACTAGACATCTGACCCAGAGTATCCTGGAGTTACAGGAAGGGGGAGAAGGTGTTATTTACTGCTGCCAATATAGCACTGCTTTATTGCTGTTAACTCCATGTGGCTTTCCCTCTGCAGGAACATTTTGTTTGCTTTCCCACAGCATCAGTACTCACGAGAACAGAATATTTGCTTAGAGTTTTAGGGGATTAACAGTATGAAAAAGGTCTCCAGGCAGACGCCAACCAGTACGCTTTGAGAGGAGCCCTGGAGGTATCTGAACTTTGCTACGGCTTCCAACACCATCTGATGGGAATTCTACCAGTGTAACAGACTGCTTATTGTCCCAGCAACCGGAATTCACATTAAGAATAATACTTCTCCTTGTACCTGAATGTGTGTTCTTTGTATTTCCACTCGTGTCCATCGTAAAGGGATAATTTTAGGTACTAGTTGCCAACAGCTGGTCAATACCTCCCTTGAGGAAACGCTGTATTCATTCGTAAAATAATACTGCCTTGCATACTGGACTGAGATCCTGAGAAAAACTGTGATATGTTGAAACTAAGTCCTGTAATGAAGTGCATTTTTCGAAACCTTAGGTCACATCCTATCAATAAGCGTTGCCATTTAGCTAAAGATGCCATTTCTCTGGAAGTTAGATAAAACGCGATCAATAAGATCACTGCTGCAATAATATCCTTTGTGCTGATGAAATGAGAAAGTGTATTTTAAAGGTAAATTGTAAGTAGAAAACCAATTATTAGCAGAGAAACCAAATTCTGCCTTGTTGGACTGATATAACCCTGCAGCCATCAACATACAGTGCAAGCCTGATGAATGAACACTGCCATGCGAGTCAAGATGCAATAAATATTACTAATACAGTGTCGCAGAAATTGGATTGCTTCGCTCCCCTCTTGTTCCTGATGCACAAACTACCAGCAAATCCCTAGATCGCTTCTGCCTAAGTGATGAAGGCAGCTAAGGAACCATTAAAAACCTGCATACAGCACTACTGGTATTCCATCAGGTGGGGGGGGGGCTGGCAGCCAAAGTTCAAGCCCTGCATCGTCGCTAAGCCAGTTTAGTCCTGGTCATCAGCAGCAAAGCATTTTTCATAGTAGAGTTACGTATTAAGAACTTGGCTTGAAACCACTCTAACACCAGTTAATTATTAATTGGTACGTAAACCGACAATTTGTAACACAGGTTGCAAAGCTGCGCAAATAATTTGTTACAAGAGAACTCTATGCAATGTCATTGTTACCTGAAGAGTTGCAGGGCACCATCTTACATCATCGAGTGAAAGGAGCTGCAGCACAAGAAGCAGACCAGGTGGCCAGACAGCCCACAAGCAAGTAAATAGTAAACCACGAGAGAAAGCAAGGCTCACCAGGCAGCCTGCTAAAGCTAAGCAACATCACTTGCAATGAAATACGCATCTGAGAGTGATGCGCACTGTTAAACGTCTGCCTGACAGATACCCTGCAGGCCCACCAAAGCCCATGGGAAGTTCTCTGTGACTTCAATATAAACTGCCCCTAATTTTTACTGGGTTTAGAAGAATGGGTTTTGTCCCTTCAATGCAACCTTGGAATAGACTTGCAGTAGAAGGAAAGAGACCTTACTTAAGGCTTGAGTCAAATCACACAAAAACTCATTGTCTGAGGAGGAAGACATCTACCAAAGAAGGGAAGAGACACTGAAACAGAGAACCACACTGGTTTTACACAGGTCTTATCAACCAGACCTTGATCCAATTTCAAAGCTTCTCGACTCTTCTGGAATTTGAGTGAATAAACAATTACAACAACTGTCAAAGCCTTCAATAAATCACAGCACTCCATCAGTTGTGCAGTCCATCAGTTAAAAGTGACATGAGACATACAAAAGGCACCAAGATAAACCATGGCTCCAAGAAATAAATTTTAATCCCTCTTCCTATTCAAACAGGGGGCAGGAAGGTTAGGTACAAGAAGTCACATAAATTACACCTGGGAGGGTGAGGAAGGGAACAAAATCACTACATTCCTGGCCTCTAAAGCTAAAGGCAGCACTATGATTATATAATTAAACTGTCTCACCTTGTGCAGTCAAGCTAAATTTCAACAGGAGCAATTAATCTTCATGTGGTCTTTTATACCCTGCCCTATCTGTACTTTCAGCCAAAGTAAAACATTTCCTCACGTTGCCTCTTCCTTTCCGAAAGGTATAAATATGAGGAAAGAATAACTCATTTAAATTAAATCAATGCCATTTACAAGGTTGCTATTCAAACATAAAGATTTGTCCTTGTGAGAGTTTTCACACACATTTGTAGAGCTTAATCTGGGATGAGAAATAGTTTGCTCCTCCTGAAAAAGCATTGAAAATTTCAAAAGATTTCCTATATCAAGTCAGAACAAGTCTTAACCTCTGGGTTTTTTTTTTTCTTCCATAAAGAAACAAAAAGCAGGTGGAGAGCAGGAGATTATCAACAGTTCAGAGCTTAAGGTCTCACCGATCATGTGGGCTATCAGACCTAAGCCCCCTTACTGAATTGGGTAGACAATAGACTCCAACTTTAGTCTCAGACAAGATGACATTTTCTTTTTTATTTCCAGCCTAAGAAACTTGTCTTGATTTAAGACATTCTGGAAAAAGCTTTGGCTTTCTAGACTTAAGATATTTTTGGAAAAAAAAATAAATCTATTCTGCCAAGTTCCTGCCTGACTCTGATTAAGCCACGGGAACTGATGCTCCATAAACACAACATGCTGGACAACATACAGACAAGACCATCACGAATCCCAGGGGCTTGTTCCACTGCCACTCCAACAGCAACTCCTGCACTGCACTCACTCTCATGTATTAACAGCAAACAAGACACGGACATGAAATGGCCTGAGGCAAACCACTGGTTCAAACATCTCATACTAAGGGAAGGGTATCACACGGGAAGGGAACAGTACTGAACCTCAGCTGCAATACCAAGGCAAACCTGATGCAAATGTGGCTTTCAACAACAATATTTAGACCTGGCTCTGGATTACAAGCGACTTTGATCATTTCTTTAGGAAGTGCCACAGCTTCACGTCACATAAGCCCACTTACAGAAAAACTGAGATCATCTTTCGTACCCTGGACGGTACTAACCAAAAGTGAAGGAAGAAGAACTTGTAGGGCAGAGGTTGCACATGCATTGCACCAGCCTGCTGGAATGCAGGGCAGACCACTGCAAGCTACCACACACTCACCTGTCTAACCTGGGCATCAAGTCTGGGTGTTGATTTTCCATGGGTGAAGATACGCTTCAGATTTCAATGAGATGAGGTCGGCTGACGGTGGCAGCCACAAGAAAGATAGGGGGAAAGAAACATAAGGAATGAAAACAGCTTTCAACCTCCTTCTCCCTGCTCAGCCTCAAACCATTGCTTATATAGCTCTTATCAGGCACAGCTGGACTTACAGGGTTCTTAGGCTGCTTGTTTGAAGAGGTAACTCGGAGGCAACGCATGCTTCCATTTTCACCTGTTAGCAATTGTTTAGAAACAAACAAACCAAATAAAAAGGGGTGAGAAAGAGATGGATAAGCAAGAAATAACAGGTGATCTTGGCGAAGAAGGAGAAAACAGTAGTTTTCCATTTCAGGAGGGTATTAATTGTCCAATACAGCATATCCTGGAATATCTCAATGCTTTAATGCTCTATTTTACACACTCTGACAGGGAATACACAACGTCTTAAAAAAAAAAAATCAAACAAAAAACCACACATTTTGTTTTCATTCCCTCCTCCTCTGTCACAACCACTCTTCTAGGTTAGGGTTTCTTTTGCTTTTAAACTTGGGTTTTTCTCTCTCATTCATTTTGTCCCTGTACCCCTGCCCCCATACACACTACTTTTTTTTTTTTTTTTAAACACACTTTTTTATTTTTTTTCCATGAAAGAAGGAGTAAAGAATATGCCTTCTTTCATTCAAAGTGCAATGCTGCCCTCCAGAGCTGTCAGGAAGAAAATTACTTCAGGAAGCATGAAACCATCTCAAGAGTAAACTGCAGTTGTTAGGATGAGATTGCTGAATCCAGTCCCATATTTATTTTCTGGATTGAAAACCAGTCTGCACGGACACATTATCTGGCTTAGCCTGGTTTACTGACAATCATTTTGCCAGCTCATCCACATATGCAATCTCTGCTCCGACTGCAAAGTGAACAAGGGACTTTTCTCCTGTGTAAGGCTGTGGAAAAATTAAGTCATCATTTCTTAAAGTCACTCAAAATAAGGAATGATCTCATAACTTTTCAAATTCTGATTGGAAGGCTCACTCAGAAGATATTTACTGAGAAGCCAAGCTCCAAAAGAATCCGTGTTCGAGTCTGATGAGAATTCAGCTACCAAGAAAAAGTATTTCATTTTAGACTGCTCTTTAATCTGGGGAATAGATGTGTCTACTGACACTCCTGAAAAAGATGATGCTCATACTGTATCATAGTATACCAGGCATCTACTTTCCACAAGGGATAAAATTTTAGCTATAATTGGAGAATAAAATTACTCCAATGATTTATAATGGAAAAAATGCACGGCTGGGACAATATTGTTAAAGTTCTGCCTGGGAGAGCTGCCTTGTTTATCACCTGCAAAACCATAATGTACAACTTGCAAAGAGCTTTCATTTTCTCTAACACCAGGTTCCAAGTCAGCAATTTTTGCTAACTTAAAAGATGCATCACTACAAAGAGAGCAGACTTCCCTCTTCTTTTTATTAATATCACTTCCTAATAGCTTCCAGAAGGTAAAAAGCAACAGCAACAACAAATAACTTGATTTCCACGCTATTTTCTCTCACCTCTGAAGTCTGATGAAAAAAGTCTAGAGAGGAGCTTAAACGTTAATATACAGGTGTGGATTTCAACCCCTCACAGAGAAGTCTGAGCATGATGGTACATAACCATTACATCTTGGAAGGCTACATCAAGATTCATCGTTGGGATTTATTTGAAAGTCTTGCAAAGCTCAGGACTATTTCAGTGCAGGAAGACAAGAGGAGAGCAGCTTCAGGGCTACCACATGGGGGAAGAAAAGAAGAAAACAAACCCTAAAAATTTCATACAGCTGGTTCATATTTATTTTTCATTCTGACCGAATAGGGTAAAATAGCTGCTTCCTCCTCATAACACCACCAACCTCAGAGCTCATTGTTTAGCTCTCTCATCAATGTGCAGATGTTCTTAACTCCTTCACACTCAAGCTGCGATGGGTCAGGCCCTTGCTGGCGCAGATCAGCTCACTGAAGTGAAGTTGAAACAGAAACATGCCGGTGTTATGACAGATGGGAAATCTGGCCCCGTGTTTTTTTGCCAAAGAAAGCCGCAGTGCCCAGCAAGCACAGCTCCCTCGTGTTCTGAACTAAGTGCATCTAGGCCAATTTTGCCATTCCCAGTGAAAGCATTCAACCCTTTCTAACACCAAGCTCTCCACAAAGACAAGGACCAGAGAGGCAGGCAGGTAGCCTCAGGTGTCAAAACATCAGGACACAAGGATGCTGTGTCACAGCACAGAGACCCTCAGGGGCGATTTGAGCTTCCCTGAAGCTGACACCCTAGAAACAAACCAAGGCCACAGCATAAGCATTTTATCATTGACACATTTCCTGCTGAATTTTAATGGTAAGCAGGGCAAGCAAGAAGCCTGGGAGGTGCCCCAGCTCAGCGGGTGCAGGACGAGGAAGAGAGACCTTCCTCCACCCAGCTGCGTGCCAGCGGGCTGAGCGTGGCACTGGGAGCAGTCCCCCTTCCAATTGCTGCACTACCTGGTAACCCAAGGTTAATTGCTCTGCACTTTCCAGCTCCATTTCCAAGTCCTCAAAAACTGAGAAAAATGCTTATTAATACTTCCACAGCCTCTGCAATGTGCTGAGATGATCTCTGAAAGAAAACCATTAAATAAGCAGACCTGGAAGACAAAGAGAAAGAACAGCAAGATGTGTCTGGATTGTTGATTATCTATTGAAGAACGCAAAGTTTCTGCTAAATTTTAATTCAGCTACCAATTTGTCAAGCTCTAAGGGTTTGCTACACTATAATTTACCTCTCTTGTGCCATTCAGTCTCTCACGCCTCGCATCACAGACTAGATATTTCATCCTGGGTATCTGCACACTTTTAAGGTGCTATAACCAATTAAGATCTAGCTATACATGCAATTAATTTTAATACTGAGATTTTAATTAATGTTATAGGAATATATTTACCCACAGCTTTGGGCAAGGGGACAAAGCCGATGCTCTATGAATATCTTTCTATAAGTGTAACACTAAGCTTTAGACACCACCATTTTTTCCCACCACACTTTTTTCCCATTTTTGCTTAATTTAGATATTCTACTTAGTGCAATTTTTTACATCTCTTTTGCCCCATTTCAGGCATTTCTGTTACCTATAAAACCTATAAATACCGTGTGGCTAAATTTGCTTGCTGTAAAACCACAAATCATCAACATACACCAAGGGTCTCATACTCACTGTAGAGGGACGAGAATTCAATTAAAGTATTTGCCACATTCCAACCTAGACTCTGCTGAGAACAACAGTTGGAGTTGAAAAATAGATGACAGCTTTTTTAATTATTATTATCTGTTTTAAAGACCTATTTTCCAGATTGTCTCCAGATGGTGGAATTTTAAAGCCAATTTACCTATTCCCTTCAACTGAGAATTTTGCAGTGGTTTTCTTCAGAAAGGTCTAGTATTTGTAAAATTATAAACGGCTTCAAACAGGAATAATCCAGTCAAAAGAAATGCTTGTTTATTTAAACTGGTATTACGTTAGATAATTGTGGCCCAATCTTGTAACCCTCTCTGCATTCATGGATTCTGAAGCGTTGCTAGCAGTGCTTGGGCCTCATCCAGTTCTTCATGTAGCATTTAATTTCACAAAATATTAGCAGAGATATTGCTGGTGGTTTGTTTTCTGGTTGGTTTGGTTTTGTTTTTGTTTTTTTTCTTTTGGGGAGGGGGGGTGTTTGGGTTGGTTGGGGGTTTTTTTGTTGTTGTT